>JASFAT010004558.1:0-22795 GCA_031353405.1 Baronia brevicornis | reverse complement strand
AATAATATAATCAAAATAAACTTCGAGATCGCATAACATTAAAACATTACGAAATGTATTACATAGGTACACATTGGGACACTATCGAAAAGCTAGGGTAGGTACAAAAATATCTATTTAAGATTTAAAAAAATATATTTTAAATAAAGAGCTAGTCTGTCTATCATGTTATAATTTATTTTATTCTCTATAAACTAATGCTTCAAGGCATATTTGATATAGTGCTTATGCTTTATAATGTTCATCTGTGCATTGTCTTTATATTACAAGTGTTTAAAAGTGCTTCTCAAAATCTGTGACGTGTCACTATTGTGAGATAACAAATATAATTATTTTCTCCTTGTTTCTGTTTTATTTTTAAGTTTGGCGTCGATGTATTCACAAAATAAACCTAAAAGGCGTATAACTAAAATGAAATCCGCCGGGATTGCAAGACCTAGGAAATATTAACACCATGCGGGATTCGCTTGATTACTTATGTTACAGTAATTCTTGAATTCAAAATTAGAAAGGTTTTCATGTCAAACTTCCAAATAAAGCTAAATTTTGAATTACATTATTTTGTAAAAGATAAATAATAGTCATTATCAACATATTACAGATATGACGAGAATAGGTAAAATTGATACTCCACAGTTTTACAATGAAGTGTTTATAAATTTCTTACTAGATTTCCTAACTCCCTGCCTTCCTAAAATAGTTTTTGAATTGTTTTTATTATTTAAATTTCTGGACACAGTTTTCATATATATATAACTATGTAACTGTATGTATGTTTAATAAATAATATTATTTTTTTTATTTCTATGTTATTTGCACTATATAAACCATCATACATCATACTTTTTAAAGTACTTGAAGCAAAAGGGTGAATTTAAGTTGCATAAAGTAGAATTTAATTAACAAAAGGTAGGATTTTATTTATTAAAAGGTTGCTTTTATTTTCAGAAAGGTGAACATAATTTGAAAACCATATTAAATTAGATTTACTAAAAATTTAGTGTCATCTTTATAATAACAGGTTTAGCTTGAAATGAAACGAGAGTTTTTATGAGATTCATTTTCTATTTGTTCATAGCATTTTGTGAAGATCTGCATGATCGTTGGTTAAATGAATATTGCTCACTTATTATCTAGATATGTCAAATATAATAACCAAATTTTGTCTTTATATTTAAATAACAACACCACTGTATTTCATAGTTTACACTATAGCTTTGGTAATGACTGAAGATTTATTTTTACAAAATAAAGTGTATTGCATTCATGGCTGTCATTACCTGTAACATCATTTATGCAAAATATGTTTAAAACGACATGGATTTAAATAAACGTAGACGATATTTCAAAAATGTATTTTTGGGATACTAACATATGTATATAATTATACACATATTACATATAACAATTATTTTTAACTTTACACTTACATCTTACTGCTGAAACATCAGTTTTAGAATAAAATAAAACACATAATAGAACAAGCAACACATTGATAGGAAATTGTCAAGTGAATTTTTCAAGATGGCGGCGTGAGTACCATTTTCGAGTACGTTCATTAAAATCCTTGTCGCATTTATTATTAATTTTAATTTAAAGTTTTTATTTATTGATTTCCTGAGCCATGAAGGTGTTGTAATATAACATTACCCGGGGAGGTCTAATTGTATCTTTTGAAGTGGGCACCGAAAAAGAGCGTTGCGTTTTAAAAAGCATTCTAGCTGACGTCTAAGGAACGTGAAGCAGTGCAAAAGCGAGTCGGAGGTTCCAATCGAAGGTTAGGCGGGGATGACGTGGAGATAATTAGTTTCAACGCATACAAACGATACACGGATCAACCAAATCCAAACAAGTTGCATGAAAAAACACAACGATATAGTAGTATGCTTATAGAGCGCCATTACTGTGGTCCCAAAGTACTGAAAGGAATACAAATATTTTTTCTCATATCGACATTAGGGGCAGGCTTTGATATGATGATGTGTGGTAATAAAATTAAACATTAATCCTATTTTTCGAACATTCAAAAAACAAGAAGGTACGATATAAAGATCATGACACGCAATAGCAATACAAGGGCGGGTCCCGACCTCACCTGAAAGGCCATTGGATCGTCTCTTGTCCCTCGTTTGTTATCGTGGTGTATCTTTTATCGTTTCAATCGGGTTTCAAGATTGAACCTTCCCTGAGTCATTCATCTTCGTCATCGTCAAATTCCAGTCCAAGTAAAATATAAACGAATATTGACGTCGGTGATAACAGGACTGACGCAATTATTTTTTTTATTGATTTAATGATTTGGTATTATATTCAGTAAACGTTACCTGGTGTGAAATGGACATCATGTGCGGACTATGTCCCCCACTGTTCGACTGATGTAAAGTTGGTGATTTACCTGCAAAACGATGAGAGTGATTGAGATTATTTGATCTTGTACTTTATATTTGTATATTACAGTTATGATTTCAACTGGTGTAAATATTACTTGCATTTTATTTTTACTGGGTAAATTCTCTTGTTTGACAGCGCGTTCGTCAGATAGTTATTTGTGACTAAGTAGAAATAAATCACTTTAGACATAAATCACTACGTCTAAAGTGATTTATTTCTGAAGTATCTAAAGTGATTTATCTAAAAAATGATCTGAAGAAAATTGTAATCAAGAGTTCGATCCCCATCGCCATGCCCACGATTCTCAAGAGTAATACTGGTGAAGGCCCCCATGTGCTTTCATGTTCATATAATTAAGATAAACATAACATGATTATGGAAAAAGAAACCTGTTCCCATAATAATGTAATATTTGGTGATATCTGATATTTACTCCCTTAAAGATGTTTTCGTAGCCCATTGTTTGGGACATCTTCATTATATTTTGCTTTTCTATAAATTAACTGTTGAAAAAAAAAACAGAAGGTCTAACCTCCGTGCACGGAAGACAGTGCTGCTTGGTCTAACACATCCCAGGACTTCTGTCGGCGACTGTGACACGATGAGTGGGACGACGCGGGAGCGTGTATCACCATTGACGACTGTAATGATATAACAAAACTACAAATGTTTACCTAATCGGCAAAACTATGTATTATAATAGCAATACAGTAAACCCTCTTATAACGCGGTACTCTTGTAACGCGATTTCGTAAAACGCGATTTCATGTCTCTCGTACAACGCGTGTTTTCCCTCGTATAAATAACGCAGGGATTTCCCAAGTAATGTATGTATACTGTGAAATTCATATTAATCTGACAGTTCATTATCAACTTAGTAACGTTTACACATCTTGTTCTTATAAAATTAACCTTGCATTTTAACATGCTATTTTAAAGAAGGCGAGCCATGCAGTGTCCTTGACATTACAGTTGTTCATGAGCGGCGTTAACTACTTTATTATCATTATAATATTAATCATATGATCCGCTTACACATTTTCCTAACTCATGCATAAAAATAACCTTACCTGATCGTGCTCAGCGAGTGGGTAATAATTTTCGTAGTTGTCGGGCAGCCATTTTGGAAGGGAATGCTTCACATGGCACCGTGATCTCACTTCTTCACTGACACACACCAACGCTGAAGAACATTTGTTATTAGAAAAATCAATAATAATTGGTATTATAGAGGTGTATCCTCCCTAGAAGAACATTCTATGTTTTGGGCTCTTTCCGAATGTCAAAGTATCTTAGAGCGCGACGAGTGATCAAGACGAGGGAAGGAAGTGGGGCATTCTTTCTCCCTCTCTGAGTAGCGAAGGTTGGCAACCAATTCAGTATATCTATATCCATTGAGCACCACTCACTATTTCTATTTCCTCTTTGATATTACGTAGCTAAGACTTTCTTGCCGACCAATTTACGGCATATTATTAAAAATAGTTCGATTAAGGTTTATTAGTAAAATGACATATAGGGAATTAATGCGTGTATCGTAAGTTTTACAGTTGAATGAAAAAGTCCATGGAAGGTTTTGGTAGAATAGCCACCATTTTATCAAGATGTACACACATACAAGTTGACTAGTTACATTTCAAAAGATTTGATATTATTGTATTTTACTTGACACTGGCATAATAGTTACAGCTAATTGCCATCAAAGAGAAAGAAAAAAGTATGGGTGGCAAAAAAGTATTAGTTGTGTATGTATAAATACATACCGGTAAGGTAGGCAACAGTGTCGGGCGCCACGTGGAACTTGTCGCGGTAGCGGCGCGCGGCGATGGCCAGCAGCGCGGCCAGCACGCGGCAGGTGCGCGACACCGTCGCCGCCTGCGGGTGCCGGTAGCCCTTGATGAGGTGACCCACCAGCGCGAAATGGAAGTTCGAACGGAAGCTATCAACATAAACGTATTTATATACAGAGAGAAAAAGAAATAAAGACTACAAGAGAAATAATAGTACAAAGACACTTCTTATATACACTTGCCTATCACACACATGCGCAATATATCATACATAGATATATAAAATACTTTTTGATTAGTAGTGTATATATTTTAATATAAGCCACTTATTACATATAATATTATTTTTAATATAAGTTAATCAAAATGTAAATCAATAATTTGCTCCATAAGTTTTCTTAATTTGTATAAGTGTTCTCTCCAGCGATATTAACATATATCAGTTGGATGCTGTCCTGCGCAAACTTTAAGCCAGCAATTGGCGAGAATTAGCGCAGGACAGAGAAAGATGGAGGACTCTCGTTTTGAGGCCAAGATCCATTTCGGGTCATTGAGCCAGCGAAGTAGTAATAGTAGTATGAGTGTTAGCATATGATATGCTGTGGATTTTGTATCAAATAAAAAAAATTGCAAAGAACTAGGATCTAGTAGTTCCAGGATTACCATCAGATAACTCAGGGATTCCCGGGATGATGTATTATTTTTAAATTACGCCTAACACTCACAAGGCTCTAAAAAGACTATTTTATAGAATTGCTACTATATATATGGACTTTCTTCTTACTCTGTCATTTTTGCCACATTACTTTGAAGTGATTTCCCAACATGCCAACTGGGAGAAACCCTTCATAATTTTATTCTATATTTTAATACTCCAATCACCTGAGTCCAACAGCGTGATCCAGCTGTTTGAAATGCCATTCCAGAGGTTCACGGGTTTCCATCATAACTTGCTCCAACGTCTGAAATATTTTTTAAGATATGCAATACAATACGTCAAAATAAAAGCATATTAATTGGAGTATAAGGCACTTTATAAAAAGAAGGTATTGTAAATTGAACTTATAATTATAGTTTTTGAGTTTAATTAAATCTAGTATTACCGCACTATCGAAAACTCCTTGTGAATCGAGTGTGTGTAAATTTTGTTCCATTAGAGCTAGTCCCGCTGCGTATAATGTAGGTTCGTCCAATTGAAGTACTGACAGTGCCACCCAAAATAGTGCCTTATGTATCGGAGATTCCTGAGGACAACAAATGTTAACCGTTATCAGTCGCAAGTCACCTCTCACGTGACAACAGTACTTTGTCGCTACGGTCGTAAGTCACGTGTGAGGTGATACGACAAAGACATGTTGAAACTCGCTATGTGTGAAATACAGGCAGTATTGCCTTTTTTATAATTAAATATCCGTAACAGCCATTTCCAGTTATATATCATTGCCTTTTCCAATTATTTTTTAATATCTTGAGCCCAAAAATAAATAAAGTCAATGAAAACTGTATCTGTAGCTACAACCTGGCGAGAATCACGTATAAAAAGCTAGCGACCGATAACAGTTAAATTAATAATCATCATTGTCAATAGAGGCGTAACAATACACTGCTAGACATTGTCTCATAGCCTCACTCAAAACTGATGACCGTTGCCGTAATATCTACACGAGTTAAGAATCGCCACAGAATGAATAGGTTTACCAAATTTTTTCTCGTGGATGTCGTACATTTTTACAAACGTACAACATTTTACACAAATTTAACAAAAACCAGTTAAATTCCGCGACACCGCTTTCCATCAGGCGACACGCTTGCTCGTTTTCCCTCCAGTCCCATAAAAAAAAAAATATTTACACCATTTAAACAATATTTTTTAAAATAATTTCGTAAACAGTGAAAATAACACTATGTTAGCGATTTTTACAAGATTTATTATTAAGCAAATTACAGAAATAAATAACGATAGGCAGATACCTTACGCCTTCGGAGTTAACTAACGATCGTGGGTTCCCCGAATCGGCATAAATATATGTCTGTATAGCCTTGGGCAAGTGTGGTGGGTGAATGTGCACATTCATAATGCACAATTATGAATTTAATAGGCACTATAAAAAAAATAGTAAAAATCCCAATTGCATATGAATATTTGCGTGACAAAAGTTGAGAAAAAAATGTTTAGATTGTTTGGAAACAGAGGGGATGGTTGAAAGACTTCTGATAAAAGAAATTTATGTTGCGAATGTGGATTTCCGTAGGGGAAGACCTTGGAGAATATACCTTGATCAAATTGCCGAAATTTTTCAGAAAGGCCAGGTCAAAATAACCCTTAATCGGTGAGCGTGTATGAAAAGAGTGATGAGTTTGGATGAAGCAAAGAAAGTATGTCGAGATCGTAGCAGACGGAGGTCTGTGGTCTCTTCCTACCCCTACGGGGGACAGGCGTGATGATATGTATATATGTATGCAATATAGTTATATGTAGAGTTATTGTATTTTGATTAGCTTTTCTAGTGCAAAATATAATAACTTTGTTTAGTAAGACTTACTGGATGTAACAGCGGTTGAAGCCTAGTGAGGCACATGATGAGGGCCTCCAAAAGCGCAAGATCGTTGAACGACTCAAGCGCCTTCACCAAAATTCTCAGTAGCTGTTTCATATCAGCATCCGTTACGTTCTTACCTGATAACAATTTATTACTATTGTATGTACTCGCATACTACAGAGCATAAACAAGAATACCTTTATTTAGCTGCAGACCAGGAAGTTGAATAGTGAAACACATTGTTCGAGTGGCAAATTACTCGGTAGGGACCATCGTAAGCTGGCTGCAGAGGTTTTTTCGCGGCGTCACACGGAACGTAGGTTTTAAGGTCTTGATGAACAAATATTTTCCTCTTGTTCCCGCTAAATATATATATATATATATATATATATATATATATATATATATATATATATATATATATATATATATATATATATAATTGTAGGCGTAATTGAGAAAATAATAGTCACACCGCATTTAAAAAATATATTTAAATTATTTAATTCTCGTATATCTTTTTTATCATATACAAAACAATATTTGATAAAGTTAGTTACTTAAGGAAACAACGTTTGTTCTAAAATGTTTTACTTAAAAAAACTTGTTTTTTATTTTATTAATTAAAAATTCATCTTTAAAAATAAAGATGTGTCAGCTAAGACGCGGTCTCACCTGTATTCAATACTCCATTACTACAAGAATTGGCGGATTTTCAAAAAACGTGACCAGAACATTTGGCTGTTTAGTTGGATTTGGACTTCAATGGCTCAATAGATGAAATAAATTCAGTATGTTCATATATGTTATAGCTTTAAATTATTATTTTGTTGGCACTCACTGATACATCCGAAGACTATTAACGCTCGTGGTTGCAACGCGGGGTTGAAGCAAAACGCGAAACTTTTTGCTAGTGACGTCCTGCAATTTAAACACTGATTTAAAAAAACAAATTTTAAGTTACGTCTTAGGCATTTTTTTTTACAAATTCGCTGTACATTATTACATTATTTTATGGAATAGGAAGACAAACGAACAGGCGTGCCACTTGATGATAAGCAATCAACGCCGCCCATAGACATCTGCAGCACCATAGGCAGTGCAGAAGCGTTGCGGGCCTTTAAGGAAAGTGTCGTTATGGGGTTGGGCCTCCGAGACTCAGCCGCTCACCAGACGCAGCGCACTAGCTAAGCTACCACTCAGACGCCGGTTTTCTGCAGGAGTGTGGAACTTCTCCGAGCGAGCCGGCAGATTCATGCAACAGACAAATGATATGCCATTCTTGACAAAGATATTATTGGATATTAATTTTAGTGGCAAATAAATATGTTTTTAGTGTTCTAGCCTACAAAATATTATATTAAAGGTAGTAGGTATACTAAAATAAATTTACCACGTATTGAGCCAATCGCAGTGCGGTATATCTTGCATGCAGGCCTCCATGATTTCGAGTAGTGCATCCGTGATAGTTTCTAACGACTGCAGAGGCAACCGCTCTCGATCGGATTGCATGGGAAGGTGTGGTACGATTACACTTGTGCCTAGGGATGTGCCCGTGCCTGTGCATGTGCCTGTGTTGGTACACGTGCCAGTGCCCGTGCACGTATTCGTGCCTGTACCTGTACACGTGCCTCCGCCGCTTGAAGTATCCGTGTACGCACCATAAGAATGCTCCGAGTACCTGAAAAATTGATCAGCATTCTCAGCTTAACAGCAATTTAATAATAATTTAAAGTACGCCATAAAAACCGATAATTATACATATTTTATTTTTGCAATATTAAACAAAATTTGTAGTTATTCTTAATTCTTAATTAGTACGGGAATGCACTGACTTTTTTTTAATAACCTCTGCGCGATTTATCGGAACTACGTTGTCTCTATCGACGCTTTGGGTGAATCGAGGTTTAGATGCACTGACTACTGCAACATTAACAACTTAGCTTAGGGCTGACCCTTGGCTACAGTATCCCTGAGTTTACTGTAGACACTAAAAAGTACTTACGTTATTTTGCGTTTAATTGTCTAAAGACATTGTTTACTAATGTACAAATTGATTATTTAAAAAAATCCAGACAATGAGGATGATATGGAACATTAAAATTCTTAATCTTCAATCAAAACACATGCCAGTTTTTATTGAAGATTTGAAATTTTTTCTACATTTATTGATAATTAATTTAAAATAAAAAATTGAACTAATTTTACAAAACGTAGAGTGGGAATCATAACCATTTATTTTATAGCTCATATGCTTATGAGTTGACATGGTGACACGTATAACATCTACTCTACTCATAACACTACCTCACGACAACCACGACCGCTCTGCCAAGAGTGAAGTGACTTAGAAGATATATGTCCCACAGCTGGGTAGAGAGCCTCCCCATTTTTGGAAGAATGGGCATTGACTCACCACGCTTCTTCAAGCAAATTGGCGGTATATCTAGACTCGGAATAAATATTTGTAAGGCATACATATATTTATCCAGATGCGGGACGCGAACCCGCCTCCATTGATTGCGCAAGCGGTAACTTCCCCACTTAGCCAATTAGTTCGTCTGTGCGTTATTTTTGTATAATTGGATAGAAACTTAGTGGGCGCATCCTGAAAATATTTCGTAGAATAGAGTTGGGCATATCGAAAGTAACTCACCAATCGCCTCCATGTCTATTGTATGGGCTTCTAAAAGCAGTGACCGCAGCTGATTTCACCTTTGAAATGCCGAACATCTGGTAAAACTTCGGCAATGCAAACTCATCCAAAGACATCATAAGAAGACGCTGAGTCTCCTCTGTTTAAAAGAATACGTAAATGATTAATAGGGTCAGGTGTTACTTTGTATTTTATTAGGTTTTAAGTAAATATTGTGAGTGTCCACAGAATACCCACAAAGGATAAATACCCACAATCATACTCATCCCCGATATATTAACACGTTGAGTGCCACGCCGAATCTTAAGGGAAGAGGAAGGATTCTTAAATTTCCTTAAAATAATGTATTTTTTTCGTTCTATATCATGTACGCTGTAAGCCACCAGTGGCTAACGCGGTCTACACGGAAAGTCCAATGTCAGCCACCGATAGCTAACGTGGCGCGCAACTATATTAAAGCGTGTACCGGAGAAGCTGGGCGTGTTGCACGTGCAAAGGGAATGTATGATGTTGATGACGAGGCCGTGCGTGGCAGCGCGCATCGACACCGTGCCCGAGCACACAAGGAACGTGACCGTGTGGAACAGGTACGGCAGGTGGCGCGCGACGTCCAGGCAATTATTGAACGACAGCATCAACTGCAACAACAACGGCAACAATACATTATTACACTGATATTATATCTAAAGGCCTGAATATTCTCTTAGCGATAGAGCCACGCTGCAGGCAAATACTTTGTCAAGAATGGCATATTATTTGTCTGTAGCATGAATGGGCCGGCTCGCCCGAGGAAGTACCACACTCCCGCAGAAAACCGGCCTCTGAGAGGTAGCTTAGCTACCGCGTTTCGTACGGTGAGCGGCC
Organism: Baronia brevicornis; assembly: GCA_031353405.1. Taxonomy (NCBI): domain Eukaryota; kingdom Metazoa; phylum Arthropoda; class Insecta; order Lepidoptera; family Papilionidae; genus Baronia; species Baronia brevicornis. The sequence continues at coordinate 12,554 of JASFAT010004558.1, read as the reverse complement.
TGAGTTCCGGAGGCCCAACACCCTCCCTTTCTCACTCCCCTAATGTCACTTTCCTTAAAGGTCGGCAACGCTTCCGCACTGCCTATGGCGCTGCGAATGTCTATGGGCGTTGTTGATTGCGTTCTATCTATCAGATGACGCGTCGGCTCGTTTGCCTTCCTATACTATAAAAAAAATTATATGCGCCCGCACAGCTAATCGACGTGGCCGCAAAACGAAGCGGCCGCCACTCCGCGCTTTACGCATGGCTTTGAATTGGCTGCTAGACTGTACTAAGCAGGTACAAACTCGCTAGTACGCTGGGTCACGCGGCCCAACCGCTGCACCGCGCGGCTCGTCCGCTTCACATATTCGATCCATACGGTCTCGTTCGTTTGTATCCATAATATCGTTGTAAAGCGGCCGCGCCACTTAGCCGCGCAGACACATATATAGTTAAATTCTTAAGGTTTTACACATATATGTCTCAAAACTCCAGAAATGGGGAGGATTTCTGGAGGAATGGACGTTAACCTACCACCACCAATAAATATCTGAAGGCCATACATATAGTTATTCCCATGCGGGGATCGACCCGCGGGGAGCCCCGCCACTGAGCCATTTAGGCGAACACATCGGATAATACGTATTACACTGATATTATAGGGTATAGGTTCTGTTAAGTTTTTTTTATAGCAGTGCAGGCAAATGATCATGCGGGTCACTCGGTGGTAAGTCATCAGCACCGCCCATAGACATGCACAATGCCAGATCCGTCTTAGACGCGTTGCCGGCACAGTTCTTGTGAGCATATACGCCCTTTAGAAGTAAAAGAAGGTATCGTGACAAAATTTGAAAACCGTTTTTGTTATTTTGTTTTAATGGAAATAGGCAGACGACCAAGCGAGATATTCTGATAATAGATATCTACCACCGCCCATGGACATTTGTAACACCAAATAGACTGCAGATACGTTAAGACCTTTTAGTAAAGGCGTGGAAGAGTTAGGAATTATTTAAATTAATTTAAAATATTTAGATTTAGGAGGAAAGAAAAGAAAGTGGTGGTGAGTTAAACGGAAGAGGAATTCGGTATCCCGCTGTCATCGCTTTTTTGTGAGTGCGTGGTATTGCTACTGAAGAGCCAGCCCTTTCACGCTTTAGATAATAGAAGCAACGCAATTCTCATCGAGCGAAGATCAGTAGCGACGCTACTATTAAGAATACCTGCAAAGAGTAATCATACAGATACACATCTACGGTAAAAAGAATGCTTACCAGGTATCTCGCCAGGATTGCGATATCGTCCCACATCATATGTTGCTCCAACATAGCAGTCGGGGAGTGGCAGGTTTTGTCCACCACCTTAAACAATATCAATTATTTAAGTATACTGAAAAATATATGTGACAAATGTTTAAGTCTGAATAATGAAAAACAATTTAGTTCCTTTTTTCTTAGTGTCTATTTTAATAGTGCATCTGTAAAATTAACACTTCAACTGTCAATCTTAGAACCTGGCTGTACAGACTGCTAAAGCAAAAACAAGGTCCTAACAATCAAATAATAGCAGTATCTTCCAGGCACTATGCGCTACATAACATTCTTCACTCAAGCGCGAACTTCACTCAAGCATATCTACGCCTATGCTTGATAGCTGATAAGTTATCCCAAGCCAAATATATTTTTTAAGCAAAATTCCATTTAGTAGTCCCAAAAGTAGTATTTCAAAGTAATTTTACTATAAAAATAATAAAAATGATTTAGTTTTTCTATACTCTGTGAACTTGAAATGTAAATCAGATAAAAAAATGTTCGATGGTTGTAGTGATGTAATGTATGCAAGTTACACTCGTTTCCTTTGGCTTGATTAATGTTGTCATCTTCGTTCCCGTAAAAATGTTTACATTTTGTCTCATCTTTAAATGAACACTGTTAATCTTATGCAAGCAAGAGGAATTAAGTGTTTTTGTTTTATTGGCCAGTAATATTGAAATAATTGAACTAAAAACTACAACAAATAATCTAAAGAATATAAAAAAGTTAAAAGGTATTTGAAAATATACAAAATTAAATTTAAATGAAATTAAAATAAATACGAAAAGAAAACTTACAGTGGCCGGAGTTACAGGACCCAGGATATTATTAGGCAGTTTGGAAAGGGCCTGCGGGAAACACATACATTTAGCACACAGAGACTACAAACGTCACATGATGTAAACTTACTGTACGACAAACACGCTACATGAAAATTTAAAATAGCGCATAATGAATGCAATATCAGAACAATAAGAAGACGTAAAAATATTTTTTGGAAGAAAAGAAAGAAAATTTATTTAATTTTACTACTTAGTTTGTGACCTCGTATATAGTAAAATGAAAAAAATGAGCATTTTCTGCATAATATGTTGTATTGTTTTAGAAAAAAGAAAAACGCAACCCAAGCAGCGAAAAAAATATGCAATGTCTACGGGACATCTGCAATTACCGATCGCGTCGTACAAAAGTGGTATGCCAGGTTCGTAAGCGGAGAATTCAGCCTTAAAGATTGCGAGCACTCCAGACAGCCTGTAACAACTACCAGGGCCAAGATATTGTCTGTGGTGGGCGAAAATCCACATTTTACATTATGTGAGATAGCGGATGTCGTGAATGTGTCGCATAGTACCGTTCAAAGAGACTTCTACGTTGAAGGCTATGTCACTCGTGCTGATGTTTTGCATCATTTGAATAAGCGCCAGCTGATGCAACGTATGCTAGTTTGTGATCAATTCTTTAAAAATAACCATTTGTTAAGAATATGATTACTGGCGACGAAAAATTGATACTATACAACAATGTTGTGTACCGTAAAGCTTGGTCTAAAAAAGATAGTGCTCCTCAGATATCGCCTAACATAAGTCTTCACCGAAGAAAGTGATGTCGTGTATTTGGTTGAATGTAAAGGGCGTCTACTATGAGCTGCCACCGAATAATCAAACTATCAACTCGGTCAAATACTATGAACAACTTGACAGTCTGAAGACAGCTCTTGCACAAAAACGGCCTGCATTGTTTAATAGACGACGAATATGTTTTCACCATGATAATGCGCGATCACATACATCTGTAACCATCGTACAGAAGTTGATAGAGTTTTGAGATATTCTACTTCACCCTCCATATAGTATTTTAGAATGTTCATTCATTTGAATTAATGGCTTTCTATTTTAAGATATATTTTGCTTTGAATAATTGTCAAAAAACCGAACGAACTTGTGTGACAACACCGCCGCCCAAGGGCATTTGGAATGACTGCAAGGGCACTGCAGTTGCATTGCCTATCTTATGGTAAAAATGTAAATGATGGGAGAAAAAAGGAGTTAAGGGAAAGAAGTAAGATCTCTACATCGCTGCATTCACCGTAAAAACGCGGTAACATAAAAATTCTATCACTTCAACAACGATATTATGTGAAGGTATGGTTCTTCCACAGTGGACCTAACTCTAAGATGTTCGATACATAAAGTCGCAAGTGTATGCTAAAATGAGGGAAGAATAATATTGACTATCTTAAAAGAATTGGTTACATCGATAAGACCATGTTGAAGAGAACAGAAAATTGTTCGTAAGTCAACAGATGAAAAATAACGCCGCCCATAGACATCTACAACACCGTAAAAACTGCGGAAGCGTTGCCGGCCTTAGAGAAATATGTATGCTTGTTAAATAAAAGAGATAATATAAAAATAGTATATTACGTCATGCTATGAAATAACAATAAACTACATACACACATAAGGAATGCAATAATACACTTTGTTGCGCTTTAGTATTAGAAGACGTACCCGACACATTCGGCCGATCACTTTTTTTGAGACGAGCTGCACGTTGGCTGAAGCGAGCGCGACCGCCGTGTCCGCCATTATCTCAATCATTGGTGAACCCAGACCTGGGGGAGAAATATATTACAAAAAAAAATTATATTTGGAAAATAATATCTGGAATTTAATAATATAAAAAAATTAAAAAAACTAAACATAACACAATTTTATGCGTTGTCTATGTCTGACAATATATTTTCTAGCAAGAGAAAGGCATTCTTTGATTAAAGGAGCATTTAAAATGAGACAATCTTCTTCATCATTATCGCTGTGTTGCCTGTCATGATGAGTCTCAAGGGTATAATTTTTATAGAATATTAAAAATTGTGTTAAAATAATCAATTCTTTACAAGAATTCTTTAAAAGAGATTTTTTATTTTTAACCTGTGTTGAATCTAATTCGTGTAATAAAAAAAGAGTATTAAGAGTATTTGCTTCTATAGTCGCCTCGTACGACTCTCACACAAAGGTGACCCTATTCTATGACTGGAACCAGAAAACAAAGTGAATTGAAACACGAATATCGAATTATTGTGTAGTATAACTTACAAAGAACTTATGAGAACTAAAGAATACTAATAACATTTCTAGTATATAGTATGATACTGCGGTAGGTAGAACTGAATCCATGAAGTTAGAACGTAAGCGCAAGTTTCAATAAAGAAGTTATTTTCTTTTAAACATGTTTCTAATTCACATTAAAATAGTTTGCCATTACAAAACTGACTAACCAGAATTTACACTTCGTTGTATGAAGCTATCCAGGACCATATCAATAAGTTCGGGAACCTGTCCAATGGAGCCCCATATCTTCGCTTGAACCGAGGGATACATTTCAGTTTCTTCGATGGTCAATGTTATCAGTTTTTCTAAGATCTGAGCCACTTGCTTTTGTCGACGGGATTCATCAGATGGTTTGCAAAATCTGTAACACAACAATATTAAATATGACTTCGGGAGTTATGTATCACATACATATATAGATAGAAATAAGCTAAAAGCTTTTTCAAAAACGTTTCCATTTCCAAAGCTCACCTCACTAAATTAGCTAACCAGGGCGTCATATACTCCAAACATAAATGCTTCAGCTCTATTGTGGATCCTCTGAAACCCTGTTAAATTATACATATTAAGGAATTAATAAGGAATCAAAAATAATTTGTTACTTAAAATAAATATTGTGTGTGTATAACTACTGCTTATATATATATAAACTGAAGATTAGTTCATACACATATGCATTTTCTATCGAAACATAAAAACAGTCAAAAATTGGCGAGACTATGTGAAGTTATCCAAGGACGCCAAAATTGCGCATTCTCAAAATGGCTGCCAATAACCGAGAGAGCTGGGCCAACCGAGCTGAAATGGTGGCAATATGAATCAGCCCTGAGATATGATGACCTGCACATAGCACTTAGAATAGAAATCGAAACGTTCAAATTGCAGGGTTCACAAAACTTGGAGACTCCACGGTAGTCTTTCCTCTAGAACACCTGAGGATGCCTTGTCGAGGCGAAACGCGTTGTGTTTATAATGAAAATTGGTAGTGTGTGTTCGGCGTTGTCAAAGTTGGTGACCGTAGAGAAGTGCTGGGGGATTTGCTGAGGGCCGTTCCTTAGTAAGAATTAGACTTGTAATTCCCTATACACTACTTCGCAAGCATATGTACACTATTATTTTTCTGATTAGTGTTAGCAGATCTTAAAATTAGCAAATAATTTCACTATCTATCTAGGTAAATATGTTCTATAGTTTACAGTTATTTATACCTTACCTGAATACATTCTTCAAGAAATTCGAGAGTAAGATGTGGTTCATTATGGGCCAACTTTTCACTAACAGATTTGATGAAAATAGTGTTATTTGATGGAATGCACAGACCTGCAAGTGAAATTAGTATTTAATGTTCATATGAGGAATGATTTCCATTTTTAGATAAATCAATTATTGATAGTGTCTGCTTTTTATTAACCCGTATCGGTTGCTAGCTTTTTATACGTGATTCTCGCTAGGTTGTAGCTACAGATACAGTTTTCATTGACTTTATTCATTTTTGGGCTCGATATATTAAAAAATAATTGGAAAAGGCAATGATATATAACTGGAGTTGTCAATTGCTTTGTTACGAACATTTAACTAATAAGGCAATAGTGCCTGCATTTCACACAGAGCGAGTTTCAACATGTCTCGTCTTGTCACCTCCCGTGATTTACGACCGCATCAACAAAGTACTGTTGTAACGTGAGAGGTGACTTACAACTGATAAATGTTAAAATACCGAATGGAAATTTACTACGCAAAAATAGTTTATTGACAAAATTGAAGTGTCTTTTACTTAAACAACACTAGAATATTCGGGAGTACAATCAAATACGTGGTTAGTCAGCGGTTTTTAATTATGACTAATCTACCCTCACTACTACATTACACCCCTACACTTAACTTTGAATTACAATGGATACTTATATTAAACTTTTTTTACATTATCAACTACACCTAATCTACCCACCGGTTTACGTATCTAGCCATAGTGACTCACCAAAGGCCCTGGAGGCCAAGCAGACAAATCTGCTTCTCCAGGGCTTTCGATAACCGAGAGAAGACACTCAGTGAGTAGAGTGGAGAAAAATATTAGAGACTCGATACTGAGATACTGATACTTAGTAATTCAGAGAAAGGACTCAATAGTGAAACTCAAAGAAAAGAGTAGTACTAATTGAGACGCCATTATTGTGCTCAGCCATTCCAAGAAATGGAATAAGAAAAGTGTGTATATAGTAATTGTAATTCTGCTGTAATTATCTTCTAAATTGAACCCTACTGACTATGTTATACTACTGACTCCTTAGTTTCAAGACAATATTCGACGATTTTATTTTATAGAAAAGGTAGGAAAAGTAGATGAAATGCATACCCGATGTCTCCAACAACTGTCCTTCGATTTTGAGGTGGAAGGTGGCGGTGAGCGCGCACAGCTGGTTGTAAGCCGCTGTGCGAAGCATGGGGTCGCACGAGCCCAAGTTAAGCAACGCCATGTTCAAAAGAGTGCCCGGCACGTCCTTCGGGCGTATCTTCTGGTGAACTGTCACCGAATCTTGCTAAGGGGGAATGACAATCACGACAAACATTAATTGGAACTAACCAATTACACATATTTTTAGCGACATTTATATTCGTTCATGTTCAGGAAGATGAAATCAAAACAGCCGTAACAATCCACTGCTGAATATAGCCTCCTCGGTAGTATATACGGTGTTACCGTAATTCCAGTGCCAAGCAGATTACGGATAGTAGATTAGTTTTAATTCTCAAGTAGACGCTGCTGCTCTTCCATTACTTATTCTCATAATCACCTCGTATGAAACCTACGAGAAAAAATGTGGTAGCCCTATTCTAATGTTCCTATTATATTCTATGCCCTAGTCGAATGATCTGAGGCTCGAATGTTGTAGCGTTGAAACTAACTGTGTTTGCGTGATCAGATACAATTTTGTTCAGAAATCTTAAAAGGTTTTTTGGCTCCGGCGGTAAGTTTTCGTTCCTTTTCCGGCGGTAAGTCGATATAGATGTGTATGTAAGTGTATAATAACTTACCGGCTGACTGAGTTCCCAGCGGTTCCGTATATGTATGATGGACTGCACAATGTTATCGCAATCGTTGTGTATGAAACTCAGTGGTGTCGAATCGTTTATGATCGACAGCGAGAATTGGTTGTCGTCTACCAAGCACACCTGTAAGTAAAAGCTGCTTTGTTATTTTATTCTCGTGCACCAATCAATTTTAAACCACCGACCCATACTCCTTTTATGGTATAGGAAGGCAAACGAGCAGGCGTGTCACCTGATGGAAAGCAATCAACGCCTCCAATAGCGGACCAATGGGCTATTTATAAAATACGTCACGGTAAAATTTACCTTTTCGGATTTCAACCCCTTTGTCATGTTACGTTCTACCTTCTGCTACCTAAACACGACACGTTTCAAAACAAATGTATTTAATGATACATTTTAAAAACCAAAAATGAGTTTTATTTGATCTATATGAAAAAAGAAATAAGTAGATAGTAGTATGATGAACTGCAAATGCCATGTTTCCTTATTTTATTATTACTTACACACCAATCGATACAAAGTCGAATTTACTTAAACTATAGAAAAAAATAAATACCTCATCAATCTCGGATGCATAATAAACATCATTCAACAGTACTTGTAGGCCCAGAACCTTGGTTTTCTCCACCGATGTTATTTGAAGTGCAGTGGGTCCAACCTAATAAAAAAAAACAATTCTATTTAAAGATCACAATAATCCAGACTATACTACAAAATGATCTAAGTAAATTTTGTGTTAGAAAAGATTCTAACACAAAATTTACTTTTAAAAACGTTTTACCACAACAATTTAAGAAAATTGTTTTGGTAAAACGTTTTTTTTTCAAAGTAAAAAATCTTTTAATTATTTATATTTTTACTTAAAGCTTTCCTTGATAATTAAATTTTAAACATAAATATCTTGCTTAAGTTTATGAATTTGATCGAATTTGAACAATTTTGTTGAAATTCAATTAACTTTAGTTATTAGATAAAAATTCAACAGAATTATGATATATATAATATTTAGACAAAAATAGAAAAGTAAGTTAAATACCTTGATTGCGACCTTGGTATCTTTGTGGGACAGTTTGAGTGCATTATTGAAAACTTTGAGATCTTCTTCAAGCGCAATTGTAGCCCCGGGTAGCTTCAACTGTTCACTGTCTACATAGTCACTGAGGCGGCAGTGGTTGTCGATGAAAATCAGTTTACGATTACCCTGGACAAAGTAAATATAATCAATCAATTAATAAAGACGGAATAAGCACACTAGATGCGTTCCCAGATAATTACGTGTTCATTACATATTTTGGTGTTCAGGTGCAACACAGCGCCTTCTATAGTGTATGGTGTCGTGTGGCGTCAACCTACAGTATTATTAACAGTGACAACCGATTATTTAGCAGTCGGCTTTAAACACATTCCACGTTCATCACATATATGTAAATATATTAAAGTATTTCTCAAGTACTCTTCGGGCATTTAATTTTCACCGAAAGTTCGCTAAAGACTAAACAATTGGGGTATTGAAGAAATGTGCGTATATTTCTACGAAAGGCTGTTAAATCTCGCTTACTCAGGTGACCCTCATGCTAAGTTTTTTACTACCCATATATATTCCAATCCTGAGCACGTGGTCTTCGACCTTCTGGAGGAATACACATTAACTCAACACGCTTCTCCAAAGCGGATTGGCGAGATATCCAGACTCGGAATAAATAACAGTACACCATACATACAGCCTTGGCTAAAAGTATTGAGCACACTATAATTTTTTTACGTATACAAAATGAGGAACAAAAAAAACAAAGCTTATTTTTATGGATTATTTTTTGCTCCTTAAAAACTAATTAACCAGACCGAAATTAGCAATAAAATATCTGACGCAATAAAATTTGTCATTTTAACATTTTTGTGTTTATTTATCAATTGGCTACTTTTACTCGTTCTGTACACATCCAGTGACCTAGTGCGCTATTAGTGTTTTGGTTTGTTACATTGGGTGATATTTTGTCAATATGCGCAAAAGAAACGAACTTATTTTAGAGAAATGTGTGCAAATCCAACATTTTCACGAGAAAGGGAAATCATAAGTAGAGATTTCTATAGAATCCATTGCCTCCAAAAGCGGTAGTTTCGCTAATAAACCGATTAGTTCGTGGCTCGTCAGTTTGCCTGTTCTGCTAAAAAAATTCGCACTCACCCTGAGTGGAGCCAGTATGACCTCGTGAAACTTGGTATACTCTCGCACCCAACTGTTGCAATTGTAAATGTAACACGCATGTATGTTGATATATGCCACGTCGGGTAACACGCTGAACCACTTTTGCAGGAAGTCGGTTCTGGTGATATATTTAGAAAAACATTTATAAAAAAAAAACCAAGCACTCTCTTAAAAATAATGTAATTTATTTCATACTTGAAATACAAGAAAATAAGGTAAAATATGTAATGTGTATAGTACACAATACTAAAGTGTAGTAAATTCAATTTCTGAATTATACACTAAAGTATTTACCTTCAGAAAGGGTACAGGAAAAATAATATATTCTCTTGAATAATTCGCTACTACCTTGAGAAAACATCCATTACAGCCAAGACTTTTTGTGATAAAAAGCAAAATAAATCTTTTAAACTAACACAATAATGTAATGCTCGGCGACAGATAAAAGCTAAATTTTGTAGCCTATATGTCAAAATATCCAAAAATGTCTGTCACGTATATGTGATGTGGATTTGTGGTAAAAAACACCCTTCTTTCATATATCTGATGGATGGTAGCAAAAGGATTAACATTAAACTGCTTAAGAAGTCATCTTTACCGCTTCTTATTTTTTAGAAAAAAAAAAGATAATGATGCAATTTCTTAGAATTTTGTGGCTCTTTAAAATACAGTTGTACGTCTGTACGATTGTAGCAAAGTCACAAAATTGTAAGAATTGGTATCATTCTAAATAATTATTTTTGTAGAATGATTTATTTTATCGTAAACACCGTGTGTTTTCAAAGATTTTTTACAAATATCTAGTAAAATAGGGCCTCGCCACTACGCCAATTGGGCGCCAAATATTTATATATTTTATCTTAATAGCTAATAACGTAAGATTATTTTAGCGTACCTGAATCTGTTCTCGGAACTCGTATGAGTGAAATCTACAATCAGTTCAAAGGGTTGTTGGCAAAATGGCTTCAGCGTCAAGATTACGTGGTATATGAGCAAGTCAGCATTCACCTCGCCAATTCTTAAAGAAACAACAGAAGAAAATGTATAGTTCATACTCAACACAACTCGCCATCAGACTATTCCCGCTAACTTACATGTGTATGTGTATATATATATATATATATATATATATATATATATATATATATATACACATACTCAGTAAGATAAAAATTTTGTTGTCACACTTCTTACTTGTATCTTCTTGATATGAAGTAAAACACGGGGTTTCCCATCTTGCTTGTGCCCGCTTGGTAGAAAACGTTGAGGCTCTTGATACTTTTGAACTCTTCCTTTTCGTGCATGTTGTGTTTCACTATAAATTCCTCGAAGTTCGTTGATGACATGTCTATGGATGACCATCGAGCGTAAGAAGAAAAAAGAAGTCCCGAAGTGCTGGAAAAGTTATTACATTTCACGTTATAGTACATTTATTAATTACGTTGTATTTTCATTATCATACACCCATTTCACTGTCGTACATTGTTGTCTCTCAAAATTGAGTGGAAGGCCAATAAATAATAAGATCAAAATGTTCCACAGTGACAATATATTTCTATAATGGGCACAATGTTTAACATAGATTGAAAGTCTTTGAATACAGAAAATTCTTTTAATTTGGTATACTTACGATTCAACTGGTTTATGCTCAGGTGGTCCCAAATATGCCAGTAGAGTTGCCATCTACAACAATCGACAAAATAAAAATGCTCATTGCCATTGCTTATAACTTTAATAACCATATAAAGAAACAGGAAAATTTATTTTTTTAATACATATATATGTTACGTTGCGCTAAGTGGAGTAAAAGCCAGACAGTGAGCTTATATTGACAGCTGGCAATCCTGTCTGTCAAACTCGCTCATGATTGGATTGACGCCATGTCCAGTCTTCATAGCCAAAGCGAGGCCGTCACAATGACGACCAAGTCAGTTAAGCTAGTCGACGATTGAGTTGCCGCCAAATCAGCTAAGCCACATCGGCAACCGCTAATTTCAGTGAAAAAGAAAAATTGAGAGCGCGCTGAGGAATTAGGTTTTACATTACACTACTGCGCCGTGTTGTTCAGTGCTATTATTCATACGATAATTTTCCGTAATACAAGGCAATTTAATTATTTATTTTTTAATTTACAGCAGCCATAAATATCCGCAGTGCTATAGGCAGTGCAGAAGCGTTGTCGGCCTTTAAAGAGTCATTATGGGAAGAGAGGGGGGGGGGTTTGGTCCTCTGGAACTCAGCTGCTCACCGGACGAAGCGCGGTAGCTAAGCTACCACTCAGACACCGGTTTTCTTCGGAAGTCTGGTACTTCCCCGGGCGAGCCACTATTCCATAATAATCCGCAAAACAATTATTTCTTTTTAACATTTAAGAAAAATAAGTTTATCAAAAAAAGGTTAAATACACTAACTAGTCAATGTGTCGCTACAGTACCTTATCAAACGGCCTCCTGCCCACCGCCTTGTGGTCGCGGCTGCAGGATAAGTAGTCCCCAATGCGCTCCTGGTGGCTCCACAGCAAACGGTGCAGCGCGACCACGTTGGCGTCACTGATGAACGACAGGTTGTGCGACGTCTGGTCTATGCTCTCGCAGTCCGACGCAATTTGAATGAAAAATCTGTGGTAACATTTTCAAATTGTCTTTAGATTTCGCTTTGTTATTGTTTTTTCTTCGCTTTGTTATAGTTTTTTCTTTGCTTTGTTATTTTTATTTCTACTTTTGTAACGTGCAATGCATCAGGAAGCGACTTTTTCGTGTCATAATAATAAAAGCCTCATATTAGTAGTACTACTTAGAGTACTAGTACTACTAAGATGGAGAGTACCCTGAACCGGCAGGCTTGCATGAGGAGAGTGATGAGGGTGGAGGAAGCAAGAAAAGTATGCCGAA
>JASFAT010004679.1:0-24803 GCA_031353405.1 Baronia brevicornis | reverse complement strand
TATATGACATCCCACTGTCTCAAGGTGTCCCTAAGAGGTTAATGAACAATAATTTAGAGGTGTGAGCGATACCCGCAATAATTTGTCATCTCTTTTGTTGCAGGTATTCAAACTAAACGCATAGGCGGACGCCGGCTCTGCGCCGCAGTATTCGCAAACGTATATATACACATAGTCTAGTCGTAATGTTTGTTTTTGTATAATATTAACCGAAACCAAACAAGTATTCAATGTACTTAAATATATCTACTTAATTATATACATCTGTGATAACGAACGTTTTTGTGGACTTTTCGTTCTGGGACAGTCTGTGCAATCTTTTTATCCTCTGTCTGTTTTGTGATACCGTGCAACTTGTATTTAGAACTGATAGAAGAAGCGTTGGCCAAAGATATATAAATGTTTATATAGATATGTTTTATGAATTAATTTAAATTGAAACTGTGCACGGAGCCCCCCACCCCCGCCCGCCCCCCATCAGGAAGACAAGATGGCGCTGCCGCCGCAACAGTTCTGCGTGCGATGGAATTCGTACCACACCAATTTGCAGGTAAATGTATTTCAATGTTTTACATACATATTTGTAATTTTCGACATTCGACATTAAGGAGCAGGCATGTCACCTGATGGGAAGCAATCAACGCCGCCCATAGACATCCGCAGCGCCATAGACATTGCGGAAGCGTTGATGACCTTTAACGAAAGTGCAAATGAGAGTGGGAGTTGGGAGAGTGTTGGACCTCCGGAACCCAGTCGCTCACCGTACGAAACGCGGTACGTAAGCTACCACTCAGACGCCGGTTTTCTGCGGGAGTGTGGTACTTCCCCGGGCGAGCCGGCCCATTCATGCTACAGACAAATATTATGCCATTTATGACAAAACTACGTCATCGAAATCCAATCTTCACTTCATTACTTTTTGTTGAATTTATCTTATTCAATTGGAAGACTCCAAATTCCGCTGGGACATCCAGCACAAAACCTTAAAAACTTCCTAGACATATAACATTTTATAGGGTTTTTGGGGTTATTTATTTATTCAGTTCATAATCCACAGCGTATCATATGTTAACACTTATATAAGTTATTTACAATTTCTGGGAGCTATTAACGGATTTACTTATTGAAAAATATGCGAAAATTCGTAAAAATATTTGTTATCAGTTATTTATATAGGTGAGTGTGTGTATGTATGTATGTTTGTTCAGGATGCTTTCACACGCCTGCCAAACGTACAGTAGACTTGCCCTCGCAGAGCATCTCATCACTGCAATACAAGATTTATTGTTAGAAACGCAGCGACATCTAGTGCCATTATATCGATATGTTTGAAAAACAACGACTAGATGTCGCTGTAACAAATAGAGGTTTACACGGACATTTCTCGTTATCATAGCAATTGCGAGAGCCACGCACTGACACGGACGTAGCAAGTATGATAGTGATACTACGCCAACATTTTATGGCTTCAAGTCACAGTGATTGCCGCGTGGTGCAACATAGTTCTATGCCGGACGGGCCTGTCATCGACGCATGAAGTAGAACATTTTTAATGCGATCACTAACACACTCTGGTCCACTAACACACATAAATGCATCATACATACAGTCCCTGCCCAAATTATTAGACGCACTGCAAGATTTCATGTGAAATATTAACTACCGAGTGATATTGTGCCGTTTTATTATTTTAAATTGATTTGTTTTTATTTTTATATTATCCAATCCATTACCGATTTATTTGACATAAACAAAACAGCATTAACTTAGAAAAGCATAAGTTTATAACTTTTAAAGAAAAGTGAAATTAATGTTAGTAAAAGTCAATATTTAGTTGAGCCACCTTTAGCCGCTATCAAAGCTTTAATTCTGCGCGGCATGCTATCAATGCAAGACTGTACTGTCTCCTGCATTTGAGGATGATGATTCCACATATAAATAATATATTCTAGGAGCTGGGTTTTGTTGGTAATCACATCTTTAGCCAATTCTCTTTTCATCAGCTCCCACACATTTTCAATTGGGTTCATATCAGGGCTATTACCCGGCCAATCTAGTATATTTAAACTACAATAATATTGTAGTTTAAGTATACCAATATTGCATAAAAACTCTTAAGGCTAGGCTTACCATACGTCCCGGTTTGACCGGGATAGTCCCGGTTTCAGATCCCAGTCCCGGCGTCCCGGTCAAACTTGAACAGCACCGACACCCCAACCAATCGTTCCCCCGCGTTCTTTTTCTTTTTAATCAAAAATATATTCACATTTCTTAATATGTTTTCAATTCATAATAATTTTGATTGCATTTCAAATATGAAAAACACAAATTAAGCGAAAGGCAAAATGAAAATGAGCCTCTTTCTCTTCTGCGTCCCGGTTTGGCTCTTCGTAATTATGGTAAGCCTACTTAAGGCACATAAAATTACTAAAAAAATACAGTGCGTATAATAATTTGGCCAGGGACTGGACATACACAGATGGAAAATCACTTTGAACAAAATATGAAAAACAATATGAACCGATGGTTGAGGCATATATTTTACAGTGAGCTGAAGTAGTGTGGAAATGATGATAGAAAAAACAAGAGAGAAGCATCATAGGATTCTTATA
Source organism: Baronia brevicornis (assembly GCA_031353405.1). Classification (NCBI taxonomy): domain Eukaryota; kingdom Metazoa; phylum Arthropoda; class Insecta; order Lepidoptera; family Papilionidae; genus Baronia; species Baronia brevicornis. The sequence continues at coordinate 22,191 of JASFAT010004679.1, read as the reverse complement.
TCGGTCTACGATTTCACTTCCATACCCAGGGATGACATTTTTCACATAAAAAATGTAACAAATAGAAAAACTACTAATGAATACAAAACACAACTTCACTTTTCATACAATGTATACAGCACGTGTTTCGTCGCAACACATCTCTAGTGGCCATTCTAAGAAAATCTCTTCATCATTCTAAGAAAATTCAGCGCGGTCACTTAGACTGACTAGCTTAACACTACCCACGTGAATCGTTTACAAACAAAAAAGCAAGGTACCTAACACATGGGTCACCTAGTGGGAAATTACAGCCGCCCATCGACATCCGCGACTGCTGAAACTTTTTTTACTCTATGGTTCATCATTAATTGAGTCAGGCGTTACTTTGCGGAAATCCATTACTATGTGGACAGTCAAAAGTTTCACTTAGCTAAGATCCGCGACAAGCAAAACAATAGCAGAAAATAATAATGTTTGTTTCTTCTGCTGGATAAAGTGGATTTATCTGGAACTTAAACTAAAACTTAAACTAAAAATGGCCGTCAGCAACTCTCCACCCACCAACCACTATACACAACACCAAACACACACTACCACTTTTCAAACGACACGTGTTTCGCCCCAACACGAGGCATCTTTATTGTAGACTCTACGGAAGACAATCTATTATTTAACGGTTGTCTTCCGCAGAGTCTACTACTGTTCACATTTATGGTTCATTTTAACACCATCCATGACGCGCAGGCGGTGTTCCCCCGGCTGCTGCTCACGGAGCAGTTCGCGGACGTGACGCTGGCGTGCGAGTCGCGCCAGCTGCGCTGCCACAAGCTGGTATTGTCAGCTTGCTCCGCGTACCTCGAGCGTCTGCTGCTCCAGAACCCCTGCAAGCACCCCATCGTGCTCATGCGCGACATGAGGTCAGTTGCATCATCTGATTGTGTGTAACACGTGAACCCTGAATCTACACGAGCACCGGCTCCAAATCACCACTGGATTCTCTTCTAACCGTTGAGCTAACAAATGATGTTTCTCTTAAAATGCCCCTCATGGTTTTTCTCTTCTGGCGCCGATCACAGATTTGCCTACGACAAACATATTTTGTTCCTATTTCAAAAAAATAAATAGATGTGTGAGATGTTGAAATTTCAGTTACGATTTTTAAATAGCATGTATAACCATAAATATAAAAATTAAGGCAGAAACTGTGCTAATTAAACACGACATGCTTTAAGATGACTGTCATATCAAGATCGACATCGATAATATTTTCGACGACATGTTTTTACGAATTAGCAATTTGAAGTGTAGATGGACTGGTCGCGTTTGTTAGAGATCTGGTATCCGCTGGAGCTGACGAGTGCTAGAGTGGAAACCGCGTCTCGTCAAACGTAGTATGGAACGCTCCAGCCAGATGAAGAAACTGAATGCGTGTAGCCGGAGATTCGGCTAGGTGTTTCGCCTTGGAAAAGACCTCGGAGGAGATCCTATAATGGATATAGGCCTGCCGTCAGTTGAAGCTGATGATGTTTATCATACTGAACTCATTTGCTATTAGTGTGCGTCTACACCTGACGAATTTGTTAAGAATAGACATACTATAAGTTGTAGAACTAGACATCCGGCTCCAAGGACCAATTCATAAGTTATAAAACTTCACAACGTAGTTACCGGACTATGACTCGGCGCAAGCGAGCCGCGACGTCAACTGCCATGGTTGGTACATAACTACCCAACCAATATTTTTATTATATGCGACGCACGCTAGAAGTTGTCGACCAATTTAATGTTTGTTTGTGTGCGGGGCAGGTTCAGTGAAATGCAAGCGCTGGTGGACTTCATGTACAAGGGCGAGGTTAACGTGACGCAGGAAGAGCTGCCCAGCCTCCTCAAGTCCGCGGAAGCGTTGCAGATTAGAGGTGAGGCCGTAGGGAGATCTTGGAGGCAAGCGCCAGTCATCTGTTCGCATTGAATTCTTATTACAACACACCAGGTCACTTGGGAAACATATTTGAATTGATTTAAAGATTCAGAGAAGCTGAAATAGAGAAGCTTAGATTTAAAGAAGCTTAAATTTAACAAGTATAATGACTGTAGACACATTCTGTCAACCTGGGAAAGGTCAACCCTTGTTGACTCCCAGGCTGTCGTTATGATATTTATCATCGGGTCTAGAGTCTAGGTTCAAACTCAGGCTGAATTGTAGCGCCACAATCATTGTTTATGATTTTCGGCCGCTACACTCTGTGATATATCCACATGACTCCTAAGACGAGCATTCTGAGTACTCGTAACTGACCGGTTTGTGTCAATTGTGTGTTAACCACTGCATGTGGAGGGTCGTACGATTGCATGAGAGCTATCTCATTGAGCGAGGAACCCTTTTTGTCCTTTAATTTTTGAAACTAATCAAATTATTGTAGTTCTGAATAAGGGTGCGACGCTTCTTTTTTTATGGGATAGGAAGGCAAACGAGCAGGTGTGTCACCTGATGGAAAGCAATCAACGCCAATTATGCCATTCTTGACAAAGTATTCGTCTGTAGCGTGGCTCTACCGCTTCTAAAGTTGTTCCAAAATCTTCCGGTTAATCATTACATTTCTTTTCAATTATAATCATTTCAAACGATGCTTCGTTTGCATTTAAGGTCTATGCTCGAGTGACACGTCAGGCCTCACTTCAGACCTGGCCACCAAGACGGAAAACAAGGACTTCACGGTGGCGAGTGAGGCGCTAGTCGCACATGCGCAGCGAGACGCCACTGTCAACGGTGAGTGATTTCAAAACCTTGTACACACCAACATATACACACGCACACACTAACATACACACACACACACTTACATACACACACACATACACACACACACATACACACACACACACACACTTACATACACACACACTTACATACACACACACATACACACACACTTACATACACACACACGTACGCCCGCACGCACGCACACACACACACACACACACACACACACACACACACACGCACGCACACGCACGCACACGCACGCACGTACGCACGCACACGCACACTCACACGCGCGCACGTACACACACACGCGTCGTGGTAGTCGTGGGCAATTATTTTCTTGTCGGAGTTCCATCGGTGTTTTAACAGTAGTTCTTCGATTTCCAGGTCCCGCCCAGCAACAGAAGCCGGTCGTTAACAACAACAACACGAGCACAACCACGAACGGCCCCAAGAAGAGCAAGTCGGAGGAGCGCGAGCGGAACCCCGACGTGAAGGAGGAGACGGTGGAGGAGGACGGACTGTACTACGGCGAACTGGACAACGACAACATGGAGTACAACGAGGTGACTAGACACACATATACAGAGAGACATACACATACATACACGAACACACATACACACATAAATGAATCAGAGTTTTAAATAATATTTTAATAGAGACAACGTTAACACATTTCCGGAACTCAACCGCTCACCGTACGAAGCGTAGGTAATTAAACTACCACTCGGAAGCCGGTTTTCTGCGGGAGGGTGGTACTTCCCCGGGCGAGCCGGCCCATTCATGCTACAGACAAATAACATGCCATTCTTGACAAAGTATTCATCTGCAGCATGACTCCCTTACTCCATGTGTCTTACATACAATACATACTCTTGTGGGATGTTTTCTCTTTGTCTGTTATAGTGATCTAGTGTCTTTTTAGTAATAATGGATTTTTTTAGCAAGAAAAAAATACGCAACCCTAAAATATGCTTAAAAATTAACCAGTGCAAATGTAACTGTCAAAACATTCATATATCAAATGAGAGTAGTGCGGTATACATATAGAAATAAAATATCAGCAAAGGGCGCTAACGAGATTTCTCGTTTCCCCGCTATTTTTTTAAAAATCAGAAATCTCGTTTCCCAAAGGGGTAAACGATAAGGGATGGGATAAACTAGTCAATATAATAGATGTTAAGGTGTAACGTAACATAGACGCTGCCCACCTTGGGGATGAGATGTGAATAAATGGGGGGAGAGAGAAGTAAGGAAGGGGGAAGAAATTGTGGTCACGTCTGTAACCCTACACTCAAAGTTCAAAACACAAGTAACAATGAGATGCCATTCATTATTGGAGACAGTATTTCATGTCAGCCATCGCCTCTGACTCTATAAGGCCCAAGTCAGGCCGCATACGGAATACTGTTCTCATACCTGGACCGGGACATCCCGATACCAGCTTTTTCCTCTAGACCGCATGCAACGTCGGGCTATTCGAATCGTCGATGACCAGCATCTCACCCAACGGCTTGATTTTCTGCCACTGTAGAGGGATATCTAATCCCTCGATATACCACGGGTTTTTACCACGGGTAACGTTCCGAGGAATTGTTCGGAATAATCTCTGCCGCTGAATTCCACCGCCAAAAGGGTGTGTCATCCCCACCATTTGAATGAGTGGCAGTGTGATGCTTTTTTTCCTGACACTTCATTCCATGCACCACCACTCTATGGAATCAGGCAATAACGGTATCCTGATCTTCTTCTAAGAGTGTCTCCCCGATTCATTAATAACACTCACTAGTAATATTAAAATAAATGCCGATTTCTGAGTTTACAAGTGTCGAAGTGTGTCGACGCTAATACTTTAATATTCGGTCAGAACTTTAACACGAAGACGGCTGTTGGAGTTCAGATAAATAAATAGACGTTTATTTGATCTTTAGATTTTTTTTGCACTTATATAAAAAAAACAAATAAAACTAGAATTATGCAATATTACGTTTACAGTTAAATTTGATGAATATGCAAGTAGGTCCCAAAGTAGGACAATCACCTATCCTCGTCTGCGGATCTGTGGCTTTTCCCCGAGTTTTGTATAAGTTTTTTTGCTGGCAACACTATCGGATTTAGCATTACGTATTAATTTAACGAAAAAAAAGGATATAAGTTAAAACAAATAATAAAAACAATAAAATAAGAAAAGAGAAGCGTCATATGACGCTTGGTAGATGTGAAACATTGACGACGACCCGGTCTCTACCGTATGCTCACGGCCACGTGTGAGTGACCCTGTATAGAGTCGAGTGGAGAGGAGCGTAGCTTGAATTGAGACATCTCGGTATACGATTTTACTCCTATACCCCGTGATGAGATATTTCACATGAATAAAATGACTTTATTCTTCTTTCTTAAGTTTCTAATTTTTTGTACATGTGTTTTGTGTGTGTACGTGCGTACGTGTACGTGCGAGCGAGCGTGCGTGCGCGCGTACGTGTGTGCGTGCGTACGTGCGTGCGTGCGTGCGTGCGTGCGTGCGTGCGTATGTGTGAGTATGCCATGCCAATGGTCATCTTTATGTTTCCAGGACGAGGAACCCGGCAAACCAGGCAGCAGTTTAGGGCAGACATCGGGTAAGCTTAACTCGCACACCATTGTATTTCCATTTGTCACACGTCAAACCATTGAATTCAAACATACGTACACGTACACGTACACGTGGTGCTCTACCGTACCGTTCCGCCATCCGATCAAACAGTGATTGTGTATGAGAAAAGTTATTGTCAGTGATATGTGTGTGGGTGTTATGGTGTCGCGCACACGCCCCGAACAATGAATGTCTGTAAGGTAGGCCGTTTCCAATATTGACCGATCGGTAGTCGTAAACGAGTAGACATTGAACCATGAATGTTTTTTTTTTAAATCTTGTTTTTTTCTAAATGGTTTTGTCACAAAACAAAATTTGTTTGTTTTATATTTTTATTTTCTATCTTACAGACATGTCATTTCTGTAACCACCTTCTCGTGTAGCGCAAAGACATTCATGGTTCACGTTTGTTTCGCACCGCCTCACGTTACACTGCTCTTTGTTCGTTCCAGGGCACCGGAGGCACCCGCCCTACATCCGTGTGAAGCCCGAGAGCGAGTTGTTGTTTCAAACCAAGTTGCAAAACTTGGCCAAAGCCAACTCGGAGTACATCGACCGCTTGTCCAAGATGAACGCGGCCGAGATACAGAACGAATTCTCCAAGTACGGCCTTAACACCAACAATATGGCGGCCGAGGAGACGGGCGGGCAAAAGAATTCCGAACACGATTATTACAAGGCGTGGCTCGAGCAGAACGGGGAATTGGAGGTGTCGCTGTTGAAGGCGAACCAAGTCAAGAAATCCAAAATGGAAGTTAAAAATCAAAAGTCAGAAGTCGAACTCATACCTAAGGCTAAATCCGATAGTGTTGCCAACAAAGAAACTTATACAAAACTTGGGGAAAAGCCACAGATCCGCAGACGAGGACGGCCGCCCATTTTCAAAGATAAAAATATGGACATCGGTGATACTGTTTTAAAGTCTGATTTGGACCAATTTTTGGAAGGGAAAGAAATAAGCTCATCAGGACTGTCTCGCAAGGATTTGGAGAGAGTGATGATGGGCAAATTCAATCCAAACAGGAGATACTCAAATGAAGCTATGTGGGCCGCGTTAATGGATGTTAAGAAAGGTGGAAGCATATACAGGTATGACGAGCAGTTTTGATTTTATTGCATCACTATCTTAAGGCTGAACTCTATTGATTGGGGGTGAAATAATGTTGTTAGTGGACCATATCATTGCAGTTTATGTATTGCTTCTGAATACGCTGGCATGATCTGATTTTTTTTTATATAAAATTGCAGTATAATTTCTACACTAAACTAAATAATAATTTGATGTGACTTTTTCATTTTAATTCTTACAATCTACGTTAAAAATATAAAATTTATTCATATTATTATTTCAGAGCGGCTCAAACGCATAAAGTGCCACGAAAATCACTTCGGAACTGGATGAAAAGATGCCACATAAAATCCTCATTCCCCATGCCGCAGCAACTGAAACAGTTCGTAGAGAATAGCAAGAAGCAGCGCGAATACAAAACTTTCGACGGTTACCCGAACCCGGCCGGCGAGAAAAGCGGCGCCGAAGACTTGGTCTCGTACGACGCGGAGATGGACTTCGGTAAACACTTCCTATCGTTTGCTGGAGGTCAAGTGTCCAGCGAGGATGAGATTAGGATTGAAGAGAAAATTGTACCGGATCCGGTAGAAAATAATCGCGAAGATGGCAACACCGCCATCAATATGTCCCTTCACGAGTAAACGTTTGTTATTTCCGGGGGCATTCAGATTCGTGCATCAAATTAATGTATTAAATGAAATTTTATTAAAAATTGTAGCCTTTAGCGGTGTATGCGACCGTTTCTATTGACTATTGACTGCCAAAGAATAAACAAAGATGTTTGCGTGTGTCTGCGCACTGAATTTGAGTTGTTTACACTTGTAGCGATGGGTTGTGCAATGAAAGCGATGATTCGCCCGTGGGCATGTGGCGAGCAGCTGTCGATCGCTGTGTACGGTTAGAAACAGACAGATTTATATATACGCCCACTAAAATATGGCGGACATTCAAAAATCTTAGACTATACTCAAGTCTGAAGTAATCGTTCGTCACATAAATGGTGCGAATTAGTTGTAAAAAAATTATTTGTTCATTATGTACACAGCGCAGGTGTCGCAGCTGCGACACGTTCTAGCGGTACGTCCGTTACGTAACCACCATGACCCAGAGAGTCGCGAAGTATTTAATTTCCTATATTTAATTTTGTTTTCTTTTTCATATATTTCCTGCAATATCAATATCCAAAGATTCTTTTGTTATTATTTATAGATATCAGGCGCCTCGGATGTTTCATTCATATATAATCGAAATGAATATTTTTAGTTTTTATTTAGTATAATCTCAGTGTTTACTACACCAGCAACAATTATTTTATACCAATTTGGTAGATTTTATTTGACGTTGACGTGAAACACTGAGGCGTCCGTGTTAATTTATTTATTGCCGGCGCCGCCGCGGCGTTGTGTTTGTTGCGTTGTAAGTGATCGTAGCGCACTAGTTAAATTATGGTAGACTAAATGTGAGTAAGTGAAATTGGCCTTCAACAAAACCGCGTGCTTGTAAGGACTTCGTCCAAACATAAAGAAAAGACTTGAAAATGAAATTTTAGCGTTACCTGTAAGGTTCGTGTGATAGCAGTTGTTTCAACGATATCCAAGTTTATTTGAAGAAATATAAAGTTCGCGTTACACTGAAATATAAATAAAGAAGCAGTAAACCTTTTTATATGTATATATGAATATATGGTCAGTGTTAAACTAGCTGGTCAATTCTGTTTGTATGGAGATTTTTAAGACAATAACAAAACGTTAGTGTGCTTGAAAAAAAACTAATTTTGATAGTAATGAAATCTAGTTTATAAATTAAACGATGCTCGTTAAGTATCACTCACGTGTCCGCGAAGTGGTGGCTTGGAGTTTAATGATTCCAATGAATTTATGATACATAAACAAAACTGTTTTATATAAGTACTCAGAAAACCTATTTTTTGTATAGGTTAGGAAGGCACACGAGCAGGTGTGTCACCTGATGGAAAGTAGTCAACGCAGTCCATAGACATTTCATCCGCAAGGAGGAGGAAAGTTGTGCTGAATTGGGTGTCAACTTTCGCTAGTCGGAGAGACACTCTTAGAAGAAATAGACATCCGCAGTGCCATAACCGTTGCGGAAGCTTTGTTGGCCTTTAAGAAATGTGTAGACTTAGGTTTTGAAGGCTCCAATGTGGTATCGGTTCAGAAACGCCGCTGGAGATAGCTGGTTCCGCAGGGTAGTGGTGCGTAGGAAGAAGAAAAAACTCACAGTACTGGATCGCCATTAACCCAGATGGTGGGGATGAAACCTATCTTTGAAGCGAGTTGTGTAGTAGTGGATATCAGTGGCTGACAATTATTCCAAGCAGCTCCCATGGTAAATTCGCTTTTGTCCATTATTCAACATTTATAACCGTTTGTTTTCCAACCGTTTGGTTACCTGATTGGATGTCGTTAATAAAAGCTTGGATATAGTTAAAAATAACTGCTATCACCGGTAAGTATAATCTACACACTGTGTATCGGCTTATGCCTAGCGATAATTTATTTATGTTTTAAACTATAACGTACTTAATTCGGGTCGAGCGGTTCCCGGGACCGTACGATCGTTATTTGATGGTAGCGCTTACGATGTGTTTTTTGTTTTAGCTTTAACCCGTAACGGCGGGCCCTTAGCTCTTGGCTGATTGTCGGTCGACCGTCCGCTCGATAAAAACAAACCCAATAACTGCGTGCAATTTTATTATAAATCACATACCTATAGATATGTTTGTCTACTCGTGAAGGCGGGTGGTGGGTGGGCGAAGAAAGAAATTAAATTAAAAAAATTAAAAAGTGACGGAAAATTTGTTTGCAGCAGCTGTTGCTGCGTGCGACAGCGCCATCTATTTATTCCGCTTTGCATTAGTACATCAACAGTTGTCATACGCAGAGCAATAGATGGCGTTGACGGTAGAAAATCATATTTATTCATTTCTCTCTCCGCCCAATCGCCACCCGCATTCCCGAGTAGACAATGTTATTTGAAATTATAATTTCTAAGATTAATACTATGTAATATATTATCAATTATATTGTTCATTATAATATTTATTGTGTTAAATAGCTTTAAAGATAGTAATACAATATGGCAACACTATTAACTAACTATATATTTTTTGTTTGTGTTGCCATATGCAAATTGCGATTTACCCCGCAATTAATTAATAAATTCGGTAAATTTAGTCGTCGGTCGATCGGTGTGTCCACGTAAGGCCTAGTACTATGTGTGTTGTTCCTAAGATATAATTACGTTATGCGTAGTGGTCACGAAGGTCCACATTACATTCTCTTTAATCTTGTAGGGCGTGGACGTGGTCCGAATTTGTGGTGATACTATATGATGACTGACTAAAGAAATTAACGTTGCGGATGTGGATGGAAGGGTCGGTAGGGAAAGACCAGGAAAACATACCTTGACCAAACTGCCTAAGTTTTTAGGTAAAGACAGGCGAAGAAGACCCGTAACCAGGCGAATTTGTATGAGGAGAGTGATGAGTGTGGAGGAAGCAAGGAAAGTATGTCGGGATCGTAGCAAATGGGGATCTATGGTCTCTGTCTACTCCCACGGAAAACAAGCGTGACGATATATATGTTTGTATATATTTTAAATTGTAGGATACTTTCAGTTCGAAAGTTGGTAGGGTAAGCGTTTGTCGACGGGACCCAGTGTTCTTGTGAGATACTTTGTGATATGTGTTCGTGTCTTTAGTACGTCCAAATATCTATGAGTTATATACAAAATTAAACGTATTCCAAAGGATATAAAATCTGGGAACCACGTTTGTGTGATGATGCTTGAATATTGACGTATTGTTGAAGAGAACGCGAGACGTTCATAATTAAAAAAACAATAATTTAACACGCTCTGTCATGGATATAATTCTCATTTTATAGGTCGCAAAATATCCACAGTGCAGCACCGGAACCGAAGTGCTTATGAGTTTTTCTGAGCTGGTACCCACAACCAGTTTAAACAGTGGCGACATCTACAATATAAAACAATATTAACCATTAGAACTGTAGAGACGCATGAGTATAACGAAGCTCCGCTTTTTGATATATTGCAGTCGAATATATTACAACAAAATTTCCTTATTTATATGCAATAAAATCAGCTTACAACACTTACACGATGTAGCGAGTGCAAGCGCGACAGGTACTGTGCGAGAGGGACGACATGACTGCATAAAGGTATATTGCCGGCGCGCGGGAGCGTCAGTCCTAGAGAGTCGTCCGTCTGGTCAAGAATGTCACTCTCCCACAGAACTAGGGCCGGTTTGTAGTTTGGATTACTACTCTCTCTCTCCCTCCCTGTCTCCTTCTTTATTACCCTCTCCTTCCCTTTCTCCCCCTCTCCCTCCCTTTTTCTCGCCCTCTCTCTCTGAGTTCTCCATCTTGTTTTACATCGCTCCAGGATAGACCCATCTGCACTTCGCTCTACTTAAAAATAATTTAAAAAATCTGAGTAATCGTTGATTATTATATATAAATATTTATATTAACTGATGCAATACAAATTGCATTTTATCTTTTTTGGTTTCTTCATATTCTTCTACAATCTATTGAAATTTTTCTTATTCAAAAAAAGATCATTTAAAAATATTATGCTTTTTAATTCAAAAATAATATAAAGTTATTGGAAAAAATCCCTTATAGTATGAATCCAAAGTGCCTCAAGGGAAAAGACTAATGTAGAGCCTTCTCTTTCGCATAGTATTATGAAAGTGAAAGGGACGCAGCAACGTCGTGAATGTAGCTGGTTTATTAGTATACACTGATACAACTGGTTACAATATGTGTGTGTGTAGAATAGACATAGACTTATTTGATCGCAACGTGAACGCACCCGAATCTTGTCTATGACCAATACATTACGGTTTAATATAGAACGTACTTTAACTAGTACTTGACTTTTCCCGCCAACTTACATTAGTGACGTTGTGTTTTTATTTCATTTTTATAACCTTATATTATTTAATTGTGGTGGCGTATTATACAATATAGTTCGATTAAGGTGTATAAGTGAAGTGATATGAAATAAATGCGTGTATCGTGACATTTTAAGTTGACTGAAAAAGTCCACAGAAGTTTTGATAGAACAGCCACCATTTTATCAAGACGTAACGTGACAAGCTGACTAGTTACATTTCAAGAGATTTGATACCGTTGTATTGTACTTGACACTGGCATAATAGTTATAACTAGTTGCCATCAAAGAAAAAAAGAAGTAGTACTAGGTTTTATTACTTTATTCGAAATCGAAGAAGTATATATTATAGTCAATAATAAAACATAAATAAGACTTAACAAAGACTAAAATGTTAACTAAATTGTTAAATATAATTTATGTAGTGGGCTAACCAAAGAGGTCGCTTTACCAAACTTAACTACTTTTATTTTAATACGTCAATCGTTACTGTAAGAAAATTAGAGCGTACGTGTGATTTATTTAAATTTTATATAAATTTTGATGTAATCAAAATTTGTCGTTTAATAAACGTTGTATAGGAACGATAATATTCTAAAGAGATGGTCCCAATCGGAAAGTGTTGCCTTATTGAAAAAATTAACAGTGTTACCAGATTATTTTGACCACGTCCACAACGCCCGCGATCCAAGTGCCTACTTAGTATATAAATTATACATAAATAGTGTGTAAGTGGCTATATATATATATATATATATATATATATATATATATATATATATATATATATATATACATATATATATATATATATGAGTGTTGCAGTATTACGTTGGATTTGTTTCACAATGTCACGGTCGCGGAGTACTTAATTATACCAAAGACGAGATTATCGTCTGTTGTACTAAACATATATTTATCGTATGACCCATTATTTGGGAGAGTACCAAGCGATGCCAACTCTACGGGGAGATTTTATAAATTTATATAACTGTAGATAAAACTTTGAAACGTTACGGTTTTACCACTGTTTCTCACGTCCGCATTGGTTATATTTTAACATTTTGAAAGTGATACAAAACTTTAAAACAAATACGTTGTTATCAAGAATATTATTATATGGACAGTTAGAACTTTCACTTAGCTAAGATCCGCGACAAGCAAACAATAATAGAAAAATAATAATGTGTGTTTAACTAAATCTTACCGAAAAATACACACTACCACTTTCCCATCTTGTAAAATACTTTGCTAATGTAATTTGCTTTGTGGATTTACAGGGAACTTAAACTAAGATTTAGTTTAGTTTCCCTGTAAATCCACTTCATCCAGCAGAAAAACACATATTATAATTTTTCTATTGTCGTTTGCTTGTTGCGGATCTTAGCTAAGTAAAAGTTCTAACTGTCCACATGGTAACGGATTTCCGCAAAGTAACGCCTGACTCCATTAATCAATATTATTATATGCTATGAATAGTAAAAAATCTTAATTCAAGAGGGTAGATACGGGCTACACTCTGACGCCGGTACTCACATACAATTGCTTGGGTGGGTGAAGTTGCAGTATCACGCGAAATGCGCTATTATTTAGTGCGTTCGTCACCCATGTTTTATGAATAGAAATTAATATAAGAGTACGCCTATGTTACTATGAGATCCCATGGTGTTGTTTGTGAATACGGGTGTGAGTTTCTCTGTTGGGTAGGATTAGAAATGCGAAAACTCCACCGGAGAACCAAACAAACATGACTCTTCGATTCGGCAGACTGAAGTGACAATGGTTCGCTCACGTTTATCGGAGATCTTGTAATCATTTGCGTGGACTTCCGGTCTTGAGGATGGAGATATTCTGAGGGTATCTTGCCATTGTCTATTTTGTTTACACCTAATTATTCTGACGTGCCTGACATGTGAGTTTATTTTAAAGTTTTGTGTCGCGTCCGTGTCGATTGTTGCGAATATAATAAATAATAAATGAACTGTGAAAGCGTCCGGCCTGAACTATTATTGTTAGAATATGATCACCGTTCGAATTGATTGTATCAGTTTTTGCAATGTTACTGAAATATAAATAAATAAATATATACTATATAATTTCATAGTTTATTTTTATTGCACTAGAATGACATCCTCCCTGCGGCGACGGTATTAACACACCACCACGGCGCGTGTTCCGTGTTTTAATTAATTTAAACAAATCTATATCTTCCTCGTATTTCCATTACGTATTATTCTATAGCCCTCCTGCGCACATGCAAAAAACTTTAAAATTACCTCCCATTAAAGTCTCCTTCGGTCGCTTCATTTCCATCCAATCTTACAGCGTTAGATCCATAAAGTGTAGGTACTTTTTGTCTGTAAAGTACATTTATCGTTTTAAAATTTATTCCACAATTATATTATTTACTCACTTCGCCGACGCAACTAGCCAATGTGTGTCATGGCCTTCGATACGAGAGCCCGACATTGGGTTCGATGTTGGGCTGCCTCTCGCCAATCGCCTGCCCCTAACTCGCGCAGGTCAGCGATTGACTGCGTCGCTGCACCACCTAGTAATATTATAATATACAAAAAGAAAACAATTTCAATCAAACAAGTGCCATAAAATGGTTCTTTCTCTCGTTCTATTGAAGCACCTGGCGCTGGTTTTCAGCAAGAACCAACGTGGTCAAATTGCGGACCACAGTGACGAAATTGATACCGACACACACACATATATATATAAATGCATCATATGTATGTGTGTAATTAGAGTTTCGTATAAATGCATTTCATTGCCTTACACTTACTCGATCGTATGAATTAAACTTGTTGAATAATTCAATATATGGCTTTAAAGATATGAAAAATACAGTATTTAATTTCGTCGTTATTCATTTGTGCATGAAACATTTTGTCGCGACGTAGGCACGCCTGTTATACTATACAAAATTTTTACTATCCACAAAAACCACGAGCGGCTTTTCCTCGCTTTTTACAACAAAAAAAAAAAAAACAAATGCAAACCCTTTCCCTATCCCGCCCGTAGGAAGCCAGGAAAAGAAACGCCCTGTCAAATTGACAGCTCCAATGTTGCCACGATCAAAACAATGTTACCATAGCATTAAAAGAACTGCTAAAGGGCCGTTTCTTTTCCTCGCTTGTTGCAGGTGTGCGGACTTCGACGGAAATTGTGACGCGACACTTTATCGATATGGACCACGGGATACCGCTGAACATCCACGCGCGGCCCCGCATCGTCGGGAGGCGGCCGAACGCCATCGTCAACATAGAGACCGATGTGTTCCAAGAGAAGTCCTACAAGCAGTATTCCTCGCAGCACCTTCGGGAAGCGTTGATAGCTGTCAAGAAGGGTTACAGTGTCTACGCGGCCTCGAACAAATACGGCGTGCCGAGGAAAACCCTGCGCAACTGGATGGAAAAATACGACATTAAGAGTCAGTTCTCGAAAGGGCGGCGCGGCGCTAGGAGCACGCAAATCCTCGACCCGCTGGACCTGATGAGGGAGACGAGGTCGGAGAGGTACGACGACCCCGTGTAGGCGGTTCGTGTGGTGTAGGTAGGGTGTGTAGGTTTAGCGCTGATCAGACATCGAACACCTCACGAGGAAATGTCAAATTGGGGCGGTGTGTGGTGTTACTGCACTCAGCTTGAGCGACATAGCTGTGAAGTTCCCTAAAGTGTCAGCTAACCAAAGCATTTCAATCACATTCTTTATTTTTTTAACATAAGAAATCTACATTTCATTCGTCATATGTCAGTCTGTTCACAATCAAGATTCTGATTATTAGAGTCAGGCGTTACTTTGCAGAAATGCAGTAAGATTTAGATTAAGTTCTCCGCAAATACACTTCTTCCAGTAAAAACACAATTATTTTTCTGATTTTGTTTGCCTATTGCAAAATATTAGTGAATAAAAATTATGGCTGTCCACACAATCAAAATGCTAATACTATTACGCATTGAGATTCCTCTGAGCGTAGAAAAATCTTACTGTTTTTTCACACTTTTTGACTCTTTCTCTTAGTAAGAAGTCCGCATTATTACAAAAATATTATTTTCTAGAAATAATTCTATTTATAGTTAAAGGATATTTAGACTATGTGAAAAAATAAATTACGATGAAAAAATGCAAAAGCAGAAACCACCTATTCACATTTAAACTAATGTTTTATATGTGCAATTCGAGTTGTGTGAGTATGTGTGTGTGTGTGTTGTCTCTGTCACACACCGTCCCAACATCAGTCCATTATGAAACCATAGGAATATGATATAATTTATTGTACTTTTTTTGGTATGTTTGTATTAAATCTTGCCAAACATATTTAAAGCAAAATGTGCGTGAATTAGCGGTATAGCGGATCGTTTTTTTATAGTTATTTATTTAAAGATGTACAAATATGAGAAGTTATTACATCACAATTTAAAAAAAAATCACGTGAACTGCATTTTAAAGGAGTTATTTTTAATATGAAAGAGGTCCAGGCCATAACATTATACAAATACTTCGTGCCAAGATGACATAAAATATAACATTTCTATTCTATTAGTATCTATTCAATTTGTTTGGTTTTCGAATATAAATAAATAATTTTTCTATATAAAGCACAGCGATTTATGTTAAACAAATAAACATGGCGTCATGACATATTAGCACCAAATGTCAAATTATTTTTTTAATTATACATGGCAACAGGATTCATTGATTTTAATAAATAAATTTAGTCCTGTATTTTTTTAAACTATTAAGATCATTACGAATAGAATACCATTTGTTTTTTTTTTAATTAAAACATGTTAATTTTTTTTAAAAGAATTTCCGCAAAGTAAATATAATTAGACTAATCCTATCCTCCTCGCCACTGTTATATACTGGGACAAATGCCAGTTTACCCACAGATAATAAATATAATACTATACATATACAATTTCATTGCTTTGCGAAAAAATTCTTGGTGAGGGATAATGTTCTGGCAAGAAATGGACCAACTCCTATACTTTTATTAATAGTTTTAATTTTATTGATGGCAACTTCGAGTTGATACTTATTACGTTGCTCAATAACGAATGTCACATCAATATATTTTTAAATCGTTTTATCCTATAATCAAGTTTACGATTATTATCGTTTTATTTAGTTTAATCAGTTTTCCTTTAAATCTATTTATTGTCGTCGTGAACGTTTATTGTTTTTGCCAAAAATGTCACGTGTTATCCATGTGCCAATACTTTTTATTTTTATTTAATGATAAAGTTTATTTTAGTTCCTAACAAGCCAAAGTAGTATTTAGATCAGTGGGTGTAATTTATTTGCTTATTTTGTTGTTTATTTCGTTGATTATTTTATATATACGTTGGTGCAGTTTGACACTGCGGTCGGTGTGTGGTCTACATAACATAATATTGTATGGCTAGGTAGGTGTACTTGTATTGTAAATTGTGATTTGTTAGAGTTAGCGGCCATTCGGGCGAGTGACGCCGATCCGTGCGCACGTTTGCGAGCGACGGATGTTTACCTTCATTTTTGTTTTTAATGTCAATTCGTACATCGATGGTGTTAGATCGAATAGAGTTCGCTGGTGTACAACGTCCAAATGCTAGATAATACAATTTATTATAACATTTTATTTTTTTCAATATATTATATTTATGGGTACGATGGGATGTTTTGCAATAATAATTTTACTTTCTTGTGTACATGAGAAATAGTTTACATAGTTTAATAAATAGGCTGGGTTATATTTTTACACGGTGGCGATAAATTGTAAATTTGGACGTTTGAAACTTGTATATATTATCTTTACTTGTTTATATTGACAAAAAAGAGAAAACGCTGTCAACAGATCAAAAAAAAAAATTACAGCATATTCAGACCAGAAAAAAATACCGCGTCGACACTGTTTCTTAATGTTCAGATACAGTTTTTTCCGAAATCTTAACAACATTTTTTGACTCTGGTGGGTAAGTTTTCATTTTACAGTTTTCGCTTTTTTGAGTCAATGTGTTAACAAGTAATACAACCTTATAGTTTCAAGCATGTGCATTATTTAAATGCATAAAGATCTACAGTAGTTTTGTTCAGGGCGAGGGTTGACAAGACAACTATCAAGACTAGCTAGACAAGATAACCTTCAGTTGTCATTCACAAATAGCCTGTAATTCGGAGGACATGTTGATTCCGTCAACCTTCGTTCTACCAGAGGTGGCTCTACCTATGGTGCTAGGTGTACGTTGCACACGGGCGCAACGGTGTTGGGGGGGCGCCGTGACTCTGCGCTCGCGTTATGTTGCCGCGCGTTTAAAATCATTCAAAAAAAATGTATTCTCCATACAAAATGATCGATCAAGCTGATCGAGTTAGTATGGAAATCGATTTTTTTTACAATTTCCATTTTTGTACATCGACATAACATTTACGTAGACATGTTAACATTTGTACCTGTGTAGCGCGCCTACT
Source organism: Baronia brevicornis (assembly GCA_031353405.1). NCBI lineage: Eukaryota > Metazoa > Arthropoda > Insecta > Lepidoptera > Papilionidae > Baronia > Baronia brevicornis. The sequence goes on along the minus strand of JASFAT010004679.1, from coordinate 4,341 downwards.
AGAGGGCGCTAGGGTAGTGGCGCCACATGGGCTAGAGACGCCTCTGCGTTCTAGTATAAAATAACACCTAATATCAGATGGAACGATGTTTTGGATGGTATATAAATACATACAATATAAGATGGAACTTAGTTATTTACATAAACGTCGAAACTAATTCTATATTGCCATCATCATAATAGATTATTTATTGCCATAAACAAAGAGACCTTTCACGCCAAATATATGATGCATAATCTATTTTGTGTGAGAATTAGAATAATATATATAAAATTAACCCCATGCCGTGGCATTTGGCTCGACGAAACTCAGGCCCAAGTGTTACGCGTCAACGCGTGGTGAACACGTCGTACGAATCCTCTTCACTACTGTCTTCTATAATTATACGCCTTGGACGCTATTAAATTTCAACATATAAACTACTTTGTAACAGCAATTATGAGACTCGTGACTAACTCTGGTGGCGTATTGATAGAAACTAACATTCAATCACCAGGACCCAGGCTCGTGATGTTTGTCTGATCCGACTATCTGTACACGACCTCGGCTTGTGATGTTTAAGATGATTAATGGAGTCAGGCGTTACTTTGCGGAAATCCATCACTATGCAGACAATCAATCAAAGACAGTCAAAAGAAAGTAAAAGTTAACTTTTACTTAGCTAAGTAAAAATTAATTTTTACTTTTGCTTGTCGTGGATCTTAGCTAAGTAAAAGTTTTGACTGTCCACATCGTGATGTTTACGTTTGGCTCGACTATCTATTCACGATCCCGGCTCGTCATATTCATCTTTGGGCCAAAATTTTCATCACGAGTCTTAAAGCACGGCAAGGGGTTAAAAAATACTATGATGGATAATTAAAAGACTATGTTATGATGAAAGTAATGTGTGACCGGCAGCCGGGGGGAAATCTTTATCCAAATAACTAAAATATAACACACGTCTGACCAATTAAAATTTTTGATTACCCCCGCCATTCTTTTTAACGGGTTTTTGAAGTGTTCACACAGGTACACAGTAGCGATAGTTCAATTGTTAAGGATTGAACTTACGATCGAAACTGGATTCTTCCATTGGACTATTGATGTGAACCAGTGGCGGACTAACCCTATCAGAGGCCCGGCCGGCAAAGCCGAATGACGCTCCTTATCTAAGAGAGTACGTACATACATATCGTCACGCCTGTTTCCCTTAGGGGTAGGCAGAGATATGGTCTCCATGTGCTATGATCTCAGCATACTTTCCTTGTTTCCTCAACACTCATCACTCTCTTTATACAAGATCGTCAGATAAGTGTACTCTGGATACCTGGCCTTTCATAAAAACTTCGACAATTTGGTCAAGATATGTTTTCCTTGGTCTTCCCTTGCCGACCTTTCTATCCACATCCGCAAAAAATCCGCGTAAATTTCTCATTATCAGTCGACTTTCATCCATTCTCTCTATGAAGTAATTTTAATTTGAAAATTGTGAACTGCCACCTACTTACTAGTTACTAGCAGTATTTGTTTATAAACTATATCTTAGTAGATACTGAGCGATTCCACGTCGGACGTCCAAAGCAATTTTGGCGACCCGGGCGCTGCCTCCCTCCTCCCCCCTTCCCTCTCCCCTCTCCCCCCACCCCCGTTATTCCGCCACTGATGTGAACCATATTTATCTAGCACAATCACCGTTATCGTATTCGGAATTGTTAACAATTCGTGTCGCGGGTAATATCAAAACTAGAAATTGGAAACAATAATCGATACCGTAGTTAGTAAGTAGTCGATGAAGCGTTCTAGTTCTCGGGAGGTCCGCCACGCCGGTCTCGCTGTGCCGTATCCGTGCGACCCCAATGTCGGGGTGGTACATACGCACGGGTGATTGTATTTGATGATGATAATAATATATTTTTTGTCGTGCACTATGCCTTTTTATTTACAATGAAACACCCGCTCCACATTCACCTGAACCGAACAACAAAACTTGGAATAGACACGTTCACGACGTGAACTCACAAATGGGTAAGTTGTCATAAAGATGGTGTCCACAATTAAACGTAGTTCACCTAACGTTAAAATTACATTATTTAGAGCATATTGTACATCTTTTTACGCGTGCAGCCTATGGGCGGGATATACTCAAAAATCTTATGCCCTCCGCGTTCAGTATAATAACGCGTTCAGGGTGCTGTTGGGGCTACCTCGATACTGCAGTGCCTCAGGGATGTTCCCTGAAGCGAGTGTTGACTGTTTTTACGCCCTCATGAGAAAAAGATGCGGGTCTCTGGTGCGAAGGGTACGGGGTAGTGCCAACAGAATTCTGAGCATGATATCCAATAGACTGGATTGCATATACATGAATCATTGTTGTTCCGTCGCAAACGGAACGGTACAGCGGTGATTCGTGCGTATTTGTAACATACAACATGTAACTAACCTAGTCTGTAAGAAATATTGTTTACTAACCGTAATGAGTCACTGGTCACTTGAATAAAGAATATATTATTATTATTAATAAGCAGAGGTGCGTAAGTTGCGGACTGAACAGAAGGAGGACGATAAAACGGCTCCTCAGTGTTGAAACCCTGCTAGAACATTACAAGACTCATAGCAACAGCGGGTGAAAGGCTAGTACAGGTTGAAGAAACCCTCAAATGAGGTTGAGACCTTGGCTTCACCCACTGTCGATGGAGGAAGACCTAGTCGGTCAGTCAAAAACGGCCTGGATCTATTTGTTGTATAAAATCTAAAACTTTTCGGTTGTCTTCCGTAGAGTCTACTATACCTGAAGATGCCTCGTGTTGGGGCGAAACACGTGTCGTTTACAAGATGGAAAAGTGGTAGTGTGTGTTTGGTGTTGTGTATAGTGGTTGTTGGGTGGTGAATTGATGGCCGATTTTCGGTAAGTTTTTGGTTTAAGTTCCAAATAAGTCCACTTCACCCAACGGAAAAACACACATTATTAATTTTCTGTTATTGTTTTGCTTGTCGCGGATCTTAGCTAAATAAAACTTTTGACTGTCCATATAAAATCTACTAATATCATCATTTTCAATTCTGTACTCCCACTACAGTGACCACTCCACATAATAAAATAAAACAATACAACATTTTTTTAAGTTTAACAAAAATATTTTGCGACTATATATAATACATCAATATCATGGTCTAACATCCGCGATAAGCAATTAAAGCAAAAAAATAATACTGTGTTTTTTACTAGAGTAATTGAATTTACGGGGAACTTAAACTATATCTTACCGAAAACAACCGTCAGCAGCTCTCCACTTTCCAACCACGGTCACCAATAACAAGAACATCAAACGCTTTCCCTAAGTCTACTTAACGGTAGTCTTCCGTAGAGTCTACGATACCTACTTGAAGATGCCTCGTGTTGTGGCAAAATACATGTCGTGTACGTTGTGGGTAATTAGTGGTGTGTGTTTGATGTTGTTGGAGACAGTGATTGGGAAGTGAAGAGTTGCTGACGTTTTTCCTTAAGATTTAGATTAAGTTCCCCGTACATACACTTCTTCTAGTGAATAACGCACATTATTATTTTTCTCATTTTGTTTGCTTGTCGCGGATCTTAGCCAAATGAACACTCTGACAGTTCACATTACTGTTAATATTTTTTTATGGGATAGGAGGGCAAACGAGCAAGCGTGTCGCCTGATGGAAAACAATCAACGCCGCCCATAGACAATAACAATAACTATGGAACTGATACAAAATTAAATAATTTTTTCGAGTGTGTAATGTAACTGCCACAGAGTAGAAGTCTTTGGGCCGATGGAAACCGCTGTAGGCTGTCGATGACATTTGGTGTTGTGTGGTCAGAGTTCGCGATAGCCAACGTGCAGTGCCAGTACGACAGCCCCTCGGATGCGGAGGTGGACGCCGGTGTGGGTGTGGGTGCGGAGGGGGTGCGGGGGCGGCCCGCGCCGCCGCGCCCGCCCGACGACCACACGTACGACCTGCGCGACGAGCCGCCCGCCTTCATCATACACCAGGTCACGGATGTAAGGGCAAATTCATTAATCTTATGTATACATTGAACCATACTCACCGCCTCAGAATCAATAGCAAGCAAGCAATCATAACAAGCTATACGATAATTGCAGATTGTTTCATCTTTAGTAAAAATGTGGTCAAAACTTAACAGGAACAAAAAGAAATCGTAATCAATTAAAAAATTTTTGCCCGCGGGCTTCCCAGAATTCGATAAAGCCGTTAAAGCCAATAAATAGGCTACCAGCATTAACATCTCCAAATCAAAAATCCAAATAAATTTAATTTGATTTCTGAACGACTTTTAAATTTAATTGATTTCTGAACGACGGGCCGAACATCAAA
>JASFAT010000866.1:0-42459 GCA_031353405.1 Baronia brevicornis | reverse complement strand
AGTCTGGTAACTCCCTCCAATCCGCATTTCCGTTTCTGCCCTTTCCTTTCTTCTCTTTCCTTTCCCTTCCTCTCCGCCAATCCACGGTCTGTCGTGGCAATGGATGCGTGGCTAAGGTCGAGCTTAGTCGTAAGCGTGCTGACCGTCCCGGGATCGGGCTCCCTGGGTACTATGATGCCTTACCTTAGCATGCAGGGCTCTGCTGGGGCTGACCTCCATCCTCCCTTGTGGCTCGTGGGATTCACTAAGACGAATTTTATATACCTAATTTATTGAAAAACGACGGCGACGTGGTTCGCCACCCGTCACGTCCTGATTCTCACGAGGGCGAGAAGCGGACCAATGGAGAGCCGTTTCCCTGCGATGAATGGTAGCGGATGAAGATCAGTGGTCTCTGCCAACACCTGCAGGGGATAGGCGTGAATATATATATAAAAAAAAAATACTAAACTTGAAAACTTAAACGGCTTGATTCTTTCGCATTATTCTGTCGCATGTTTCATCACTCAGCATCCTCTATCGTTTTTACAAAGGGGAATGCTCCGAGGAATTTTTTTGGAATAATTCCTGCCGCTGAATTTCATTGCCGTTCAACTCGCCGAAAGGAAAAGTTTCATCCCGACTATTTGGATAAGTGGCGATCCAGTACGATGTTTTTCTCCGAAACTTCATTTCATGCACCACTACCCTGTGAAACCAGCTACCTCCAGCGTTGTTTCCGACCCAATACGACATTGGAACCTATAAAAAACAAGCCTACACTACATTTACACTTTTAAAGGCTGGCAACGCATCCGCACTAACTATGGCACTGCGGATGTCTATCAGCGTTGATTGCTCTCCATCAGATGACACACCTGCTCGTTTGCCTTCCTCTCCCATAAAAAAGCACTGCATACCGCGCATACGTAGAACCTAATTACTCAGCGCGCTTTGTTCTTTTTATGGGCGCGAAATCTAAAATGGTTTAAAATAAAGTAACAAACACCAGATGGGTAAACCGCAAAATCCCGGAGAGCTACAGGTTGAGTATAGCTGACGCAGATGGTGGGGATGAAACGTTTTTTTTTTGACGAGTTATGCAATATTGGTGATCAGAAATTATTCACAACTAACTTTAAAACAGCGCTAGCTGTTTTAAAGCGATAAAAGGTATAAGTATAAGTAATCTACAATAGTTTTGTATTTACAACGAAATAAATGAACAATTTAATATAAATTCTCGGAGGATTCCTCTATTGAAAATCCTTTTGTAGCGATTAACCCTGCGGACCGTATGCATTTCATTTGCACGAGCAACGGTTATGGCGGATTATACCCTGTAGAGCGACCTTTGTGCTTTGCAACGAGAGAACAAGATTAAAATATTAACTGGTGTATAAAAAAATGTATTGTAGAAAAACAAGAAAATGACATAAGGTTTTGCTCGGAGTTTCCACAGTCTTGTTTTTTTTTTTTTTCATTATAACATTCTCGTTAATTATTTATTATTATGTTAGCCTTATATTATGTTAGCCTTATGTCATTCTCGTAATTTTTTTGTACTACCCTACGATGTATACTTTTTTCTAATACTCTCGGTTTTTTGTTGCCCATCTTCTGGAAATGTGTAGACTTGCATTTTTTTGCTATGCTCGGAGTTCGAATCGAATAGATTCGAAAGTGTGGAGCCAATTATGGATTTACATTTTAATTATATTACATATACATTTCGTTGGTAAAATTAAAAATATATAAAATATTATTGAAAAGTATTTTATATATCCATATGTATTATGTTGTGTGTGTGTGTATGTGAGAGACAAGAGTGTAGTGTTTAATAATAGTTATTATCTGAAAGCATTTTTGAAAGGTTTTTTTTAATGTGGCGTTCATCATCATCATCAACAGTCTGCGGCAGTCCCCTGCTGGACATAGGCCTCCCCCATTGAGCGCCATCTAGCCCGACCTACACGCATCCAGTTTCTGCCAGCCGCCCTGCGCAGATCGTCGCACCATCTAGCCGGGCATTCCCAAACTTAGGGCTTATAATACCGGGATACCGGGATCCCGAATACCGGAATCCCGGACGATTTTTGTCCGTAATTAAAAACCGGTTTTTATGTAAAAATACCGGTATTTTGGTATTACATTAGTTGATAAAAATTGAATTTATGCACAATATAAATCTAATTAAAAATAATATTAATTAATTACAAGAATTTTTTTTGAATATAAACAAACAATTTCATTATATTAAAATTTTTCAGAACAATATCGCGTATATATAATGTGGCGTTAGTGGTATGAAATAAAACTTGGGCTTTGAATAACTTATTATAGGAAAGGAATATTATATAAAGTTTATTTTAGTAATAATAAACACATGTTTCATGTACCTCAAAATACACTCCTTTGTATAAAACGAGCGGTTTTTATTTGATTATATAGATATATATTTATAAAACGAGCGGTTTATACATGATTGATAATAACTTAGTTCGAAAGAGGTTTTAATAGCCAAATTATGTTACTGGCACTTAATAAAGAGTCTACGTATGAAAAAACATTAATTCCAAATTCGAAGTTTTTATTTTTTTTAAAAATAATCCCTTTTTTAATTTATGACTTTTTACTTACTTTTTCAAGGTTTGTTGTTAGGAGGTTATCAGGCAACTAAAATTATTTTTTTGTTATTTTTATTAGAATAATTTAAGTTTGTCGCATCACGCAAAGAATTCTAAAAAAGAAAAAAAGAAATTTCTTGTCATCTAAGCTAAGGATGTACTAAAATATTAATATTATCCATAGAAAAGCCAATGACTGTAAGGTGCCCGTTTTTTTTGCAAAGAAGTTTATAATACTTCTTGGTAATACTTAAAACCAATTTCCCAGCGATTTATATCGATTGTGGCAGAATTTATGTTGAAGTTAGAAAATTTTGTGCCGACAGAAGAGTTGAACTTTCTCAATTTTCCAAATCACAGACCATGGAATTGCTACGCTAAGACGTTTTGCTATTATGCCCGTGTTTGAACAAACGTGTACGTAAAGCATATATAGATTTCAAGCTATCTACATCTATAAATCAACGCAACAAAGTAAAAAGCGAAATGAGAACTTAACACCAGTTTCAAAAATCTTTTAAGATTTTTAAAAAAAATGTATCTGATCCCTCAAAAACAGTCACTTCAACGCCATACAAAATTTTCTGTTGATCGTAGAGATTTTGTTAAATGTTAAAAATCTATAGTTTGGGCTAATCTTTCTAATAGATATCTATTCTAGGTGTGTTTGTTTGTCTTCATCATTTGAGTGTATTTATTATGGCAATCTCTATATGTACAATCATAGTGTGGAGTTATGATATATATTACAATTTTAAAAATAAAAGTGATTTCAATTTTATAATATTTATTGGATTTGTTATCATTTTGGTCCGGCATTTGTTTTGTCCAGTGACATAAAAGTATCAAGTTTCATTCTTGTCTTGGTTTCCTCTTCACTTTCTCCTTCAGTTTCCTGGAGTGGAGCTTCATCAGTTTCAGTTTCCACGGATTTCTGTTCAGCTTCCTCGGAACTATCGTACCATTCTTCGCAACCCGCTACGTTTGTAGGGTCGTCACATTTCTGTAAAGCCTCATTGTAGACTTGTCCGAGTGGGCAGCCGAGTTCTCTAGGTTCAACTCCGTTAAGGCACACGTAAAATTTTTGACAATCTGATGAATGTGGATATTTGGGATGTACATTTAATATATTGTATCTGTCCAATTGTTTCACTTTGGGGCAATCGAAAATATTATTCGATCTTCGACAACCTTTCCTGCCGACGAGGTAAGGCCATTTGCAGAGGCCTGTATCTTCCTCAAAATGAAGTCCATCGCTACATCTAACTTCAATACCTTTACCATCTATACAATTGTAGTAAATGTTGCATACGGATGAATCAGGATGAGCGAAGATGCCATTCCGTCGCGGGCAATTCTCAGAGGGTTGAGGCGATTGGAGAAGTGTTCTATTACCACAGTCGACACTGAATGGATGGTCACACTTATTCACTTTTCTTATTTTCGTTGGATCATAGACAAGGCCGTCAGGACATGATAGCTCAGTTGGTTTCCCGTCAATGCACTCCCAAAACTTATCACAATATTTCTCATCTGGATACTGACCGTCTTTCACCGGACATTTGTACTGGGCACTAACTAGAACGATAGTTGCAAGAGTTATGATTACTTTCATGTTGCTTAGTTTTGACAAGTCTTACAAATTTTTAAAATCAACTGATCCATAACTGATTCCTCAGTCTATTTTATAATACCCTACCGCTAGTTCGGTTTCGTTTAATTCTTCATTAGTCAATGATTTCAAATTATTGTTGTATAATAATTAAATTAGTAGGATATTTTTGGAATACATCTATTGTGTATTGAATTTCTAAATGATCTAATTGCAGCGATTAGCAAATTTTATCAGATTGGATTTAAATTATTTTTAATATTAAAATAAGAAAGACAGAAAACTTTATGTTTTCAATTCCTAGTATTAGTTGCACACTCTTGCTATATACATATATGTAATTGCATCACAACACATCTTGTTAGAATTTTCAATCGTTAATAAAATACTTTTTTATTTATCCAATCAAGTTCAAATTCATTTTTTTAAACTTTTACTGGACGGCACTTCATGTCAATACACTTTTTTTAAATATTAATTCATTAATTAAATTTAATTAATTAATTCTCGTTTTATATAGAAGAAAAAAATCTCTTATATCTCTATAAGCAATTTAGCAGGATGGATAGGCTTGTTATGGAGTCCTCACATGCACATGTAGTACCTGTGATAGATATATTCTATATTGTACACAAAAAACAAAGTTATACAATTATTGATTGCAATATTTATTTACAAATGGCGGCAGAGCTCCTTCCGCTAACATTAATCGCAGCGAAAAGCGAAACGGCTCTCCATTGGTCGCTTCTCGCCCTCGTGAGAATCAGGACGTGACGGGTGGCGAACCACGTCGTCGTCATTTTCAACAAATTAGGTATATTAAATTCACCTTAGTGAATCCCACGAGCCGCATTGGAGGATTGGGGGGGGTTGCCAGACTGGGAATAAATATTTATAAATCCATACAGATATTCCCATATATATATATATATATATATATATATATATATATATATATATATATATATATATATATATATATATATATATATATATATATATATATATATATATATATATATATATGTGTGTATGTGGGATGTGGCTCAAAACAATAATTATAGTTGGAAACACTTTTATTTAACTTCTTCTTAACACACGACACAAATTCTATATTCTTTCTTTTGACACTGACTCTTTTTTGACTTCTTTTTTTTTAAACTATACTATTCTATACCATAGACAAACTAGAAAAATAACTAAAGTAAAATAAGTCTTAAATTAACCACACATATATATATATATATATATATCGATCGTGCAGACTTTTACAATCAAAGTGGTAGTGTGTGCTTTCACAGTGTGCAGTCGCCGTGACCGAAATCGGATAAGTAGCATCATCATAATTTTTCGAGTATATTTTTAGTCTCATAGTTCAAATAGTTAACAAGAATTCTAGTAATATCAAAACATTGCTAATCTTCTTTTAAAGAAAATGAATAAAAAATCAAAAGTACATAGTACCTACGTGACAGACTTCAGACATGACCAGACAATGTATCCATAATAAACTAACGTATCGAGTCTCCGCTGAATTTTTTCAAATAAATTTTCTCGAAAGATTCATTGGATTATTAAAATGGGGGATTATCGTCGCAAAAGTTTTTGCCTTCGAGACGTCCAGGCGGTGCGTGATGTCATTACATGATACTTGAATGCTAAAGTCTGGCAAGTTGGCGCCGTACGAGTTCAAATTATATTAATGTATCTTATCTTCTTTGTATATTGACGCCAAAAGCGAAAGCACTGCAAACGACACAGGGCTCCATCTGCTACAATCCCGGCATACCCTCTCTGCCTCCTCCACACTCATCCATCCTTTCATCCATTATTCCTCTCACATTCATCGCAGCAAAATGGCTTACCATTAATCGTTTTACACCCTCGTGGGAATCAGGACGTGACGGGTGGCGAACCACGTCGCCCTGCATAGTGAGGTAAGACACCACAGTACCCGGGGGAGCCCGATCCCGGGACGGTCGGCACGCTTGCGACTAAACTCGCCCTAAGCCACGCATCCTTTGGCACGGCAAACCGTGGATTGGCGGGTATCATTAAATACAACACAGGTTAAATATAATTAATTAAGTTTATTATTATATTGTATATAGATTATTTCAATGATTTCATTGCGAATGAGAATTCGTCGATATTACCTGTGATTCTGTGGCTCCGTTGACCGCAAATGTCCCGTTACGTACAAAGACCGATCGTGCAGTAATCCGCTTTATAGTTGCAACCGTTTCACACTCGGAGTAACTACGTACCTCATTTACATTTGAATCAGATCTGCATGGCGGTGGTAAACGGTTTACTGCGAGATTGGTTCGTTGCAAATGTATAATTTTTAAATTAAATTCAAATTGGTTTCTATATTTGAAATAGGTTATGCAACAATGACGAATGATGGGCTCTATAGCGGAACTATCGCCTATTAATTCAATGGTAGCGGCTTCGATCCCCGCATCGGGGTAAATACATATGCATATACAAATACATAGCAGAACCCCACATGCTGAGGTAAGGCACCCTAGTACTGGGGGGAACCCGATCCCGGGACGGTCGGCACGCTCGCCACGCATCCATTGGCACGGCAGACCGTAGATTGGCGATGAGGATAGGAAAGGGTAGAGAAGAAAGGAAAAGGTAGAAAAGGAAATGCGGATTTAGGGGAGGGGGGGTTACCAGACTCAGAATAAATATTTATAAATCCATACATATATTTATTCCGATGCGGGGATCGAACCCGCGGCCATTGACTCCGCGGGCGGAGGGCAATTGCAGTGAAGAATTACTGGGCCGATAAAATATAAAAACCACTGATTCGAAAATGTGAAGCCAATTAACTACTCTACAACCAGAGCACGTATTTCGGTTGATATTTTCAAATAAATTTCTCACGAATTCGCTTGAAGTCGAAAATGGTGGGATTACCGTTCGTGAGTTTGTGTCGCGGAGCGTCCTCTGGGAGGCGCGTGACGTCATTACCCGGGACACGAATACTAACGAACGACAGACAAGTTCGCTTTCAACGCCGAACATAATTGAAATTTAAACGCAAAGAGAATTCACAGATAGAATCTGACGAAGAGCTATCTGACTATACTATATACCTGACTATACTATTCCTTCCTTTCATTGTAGGATTATGATCAACTATCCGTTGCCCGCGGCTTCGCTCACGTGGAATTTGGTCTGCCACATTGAGTTTCGTGACAGATCATTTTATAATAAATAAATGTATATTTTTTATTACTTAATTTACGATTCACAATTTTGATCATTGCGGCTTCCACATAAAAAGTAGATATATACTGTCGCGGACTTTTATTTAGAACTATTCAAGACAAACAATCCTACGGTACATCGTCTTTGTGTAACTCCAATGGTTTAGGCAGCGTACGCCAAGATAGCTCTCAGAGGCCAGATTTGTTTTCCGAATTAATTGACATGTATTGTTATATTACGACCAAAAAAAATTATATAAAAGCATTACAAATTGTAACCTATATATTATTCCGATGTATATAACCTATATTACTGTAAAGTATCATCCAAATTCGTCCAGTAGTTTTTTCGTGAAAGAGTAACAAACATACATCCATACTCACAAACTTTCGCATTTATAATATTAGTAGGAAATAGGACTAGTAGGATAAAGGCCTTTTTAATGTTATTAAAATATATTTAATTGCAATATAATTAGCACACAGTAGTCAGCGGCGCTGGACTCAATGGCCGACTGACTTAAATTGTGACGTATGGACAAGACTGCTCACAAGACTTCGCATTCCCTTGACAGAAGTGTAATAATGTTTTTTTATATACAGCAGAAACGGTGAATACCAGCCGATCTCGTTACGGTTAATCAACTTGCCCATATTTTTCTTGCTGCATGAGCTACGTGAACGCCGAGGCTATCCATCCATTGCTTCGAGAACACGTACATAGTAAGAATAATCAAGAGAACTAAACCCTTTCAGTAAGTTCAGTGAAATCCTAGTAGAATCCTAATAGTGTAGTGTAGTGTAGTGAAGTGAAATGAATATTTTACTAAGTGTAAAGAAGACAAGAACATAGTGTCTTCCCCTTGGCAGAGAGTATGAGAAAATTGTTAACGGGCATATTTTTTTGTTAAACTCTACTTCCGAGTTCCGGAGGCCCAACTCCTCCTCCTCCCCTTGCCCCTCCCTTGCGTTTTCCTCAAAACTTTTTCTATGCATCATCAATTTGTGAAAACAGCTATCTTGTGCGCTATTTCAGTATCGATACGACATTGGAACCTTCGCGATATAAGCATATGCCGTCCATTACATAACCCGTCCACGACAGCAGGGATTAAAGAAGTAGCGACATACATACTGGTTTAGACATACGTATATACATACACACATATCGTCACGCCTATTTCCTGTAAGGGTAGGCAGAGACCATAGATCTCCATCCGCTACGATCCCGGCACATTTTTCTTGCTTCCTCCACACTCATCCATCTTTTCATCCATCCCTCCTCTCACATTCATCGTTGCGAAACGGCTCTCCGTTAGTCGCTTCTCGCCCTAGTTGGAATCAAAAAGTACTAAAGGGATAATAATTCTTTATCTGATACGTTACTTAGAAAACTTATTTCAAAATACATATTTAAAATTTTTTATTGATTGAGACCACAGATCTCCATCCGCTACGATTCTTTCCTTTCAAATGGATGGATGAAAACATGAATGAGTGTGGAGAAAGCATTCTCCCCGCTCATCCATCCTTCCTCTCACATTCATCGTAACGAAACGGTTCGTTAGTCGCTTCTCGCTCTCGTGGGAATCAGGACGTGACGGGTGGCGAACCACGTCGCCGTCGTTTTTTACCAAATTATTCTTAAAAAAATTTTAAGTAGTTTAAAAAAGCAAACTATTATATTAAAAATATTCGTTTATTTGCTAAGATAACATAAAACCCCATGTAAACGGCCATACATTTTACGCCGCTCGTAAACACGCATTCCCATAAAACAATACACTATCGCAACCATCAAGAGATTGGTTTTTAATGACGCGCCTCACCATTGCGTCTGGAGCCGTAAGACGATATCACGCTCTTAGATTTAAATAAAGTACGATAGGTCAAAAGAAACAGGTTGAATGCGATTTATAGCGAAATAAACATCGTAATGCGTAGTACGAAAACTTGTGGGATAGTGTGAGTCAGGAGCATTATAACGCTAATGGCTGTACTTCGAACTATGAAACGTGAATTCGACATACATACATACATACAAATTGTCACGCCTGTTCCCCGTAGGGGTAGGCAGAGACCACAGATCTCCATCCACTACGATCTCGACACACCTTCCTTGCTTCCTCTACACTCATCTATCTTTCCATCCATCCTTATCCTCTTACATTCATCGTAGCGAAACGGCTCTCCGTTAGTCGCTTCTCGCCCTCGTTGAAATCAGGACGTGACAGGTGGCGAATCACGTCGCCGTCATTTTTAAAAAATTTGGTTTATTAAAATTCGATACAGTACAGAGCAAATTTTAATTACTACTTTTAATTATCATAACTATTAGTAATTATATTTTTTAAAAATAAAATAATGACTATAATTAAAATATTGTTTAACATTTATGAAGAAATTGATTGGGATAAATTAATTGAATTATTAACAGAATTAAAAAAATATAACAAAATTACCAAGCACGAGACGCGAATCCAGAGCGCTTACGCGATACGCAGGTACGTAACCGACTAAGTTATTTCATCGCTTGAACGGTGAAACTTTTTCCAATATATAAGGTGAGTTTAATATTTCAAGGGCTATTTTCTCCAAATTGCCTAGCCAATCAGAAGCAATATTTGAAAGGGTTAATAAACACAAGGTGTTGCAAGGTGGAATATTAGAATTACACCGAACTCCATCGTGTCTTCTCCTTGTTGACACTTGAATGTTACTTAAATAAAAACGAACGCTCTCATGGTTATATGTGACCCTATAAAATTTGTTCTATACACATTGACTTGTAAAAAAAAATAAAATAAAAATAAAAAGAGGATACCATGCGGAGTTTCTTTCGCCGTTCCTTCTCTGTTCGAAGGAACGTCAATACAAGATGGCGGTAAGTAGATCTTTATTGATAACACACTGACAAAAAAACAATAAACAAATACTAGAAATATATTTCATATTAGGTTTAAGTTGATCTGAATAAAATGCTTTATTATTATTATTATCACTTTTAATTACATATTTCTCTCCTAATAACAATATTATTAATATAAAAAATCTCTATAAATATAATATTATTACTAAAGTTATTATTAATCCTTCGTGACGGAATAAACCAAGCACACGAATGTTTTAGGCATTCAAGGAAAGAAACCTCACGATCCTAGCCGTGCACAATATGGCTGCTTTATGAATTTTGAATTTAGCCCACTTACCTAAACCTAACTTGGATAGACGGACGTCCACATTTTTACATATAGGTCCATTCACAGAGACTGCTATGGATACAATGACAGTTGAATGAACGTTATACATAGCGGAAATCTCATGCACGAAGTCTATGTATTTTATATGTGTATCTATTTCTGCTGTGGTGAGATTCTCGAGGCTTGGACGCTTAAAGAAGACCTCAGAAAACGTATAGAAGCGTTCGAAATGTGGGCATATAGACGGACGCTCGCTATTAGCTGGACTCAAAGGGTGACCAATGAAGAGGTTCTCCGACAAGCCAAGCAAAAATGTAAACTTTTGCAGAACGCCAAAGGTAGAAAAGTTGCTTACCTGGGTCATATCATGAGACATGACAGGTATCAGTTGTTGCAACTGATCATGATGGGAAAAGTCTCGAGCAAAGGACAAGTTGGTCGAAAATGAAAGTCTTGGCTACGTAATATCAGGGAGAGGACCGGTATAGCGAGTGCTCCAGAACTGACTCCAGAACTCGCGGAGGAGGAGAGGTGTGCTGAATTGGCTGCCAACCTTCGCAAGTCGGAGAGGCACTCTTAGAAGATAGAGATCCTCGTCATTAGGAACACTAATATCTTTGCCTCGCGTGTAGTTCGATCCACTAGCACAAAATCAGGCTTATTGACAAAAATATGCCGATTCGCGATAATGGATCGATCCCAGTACAATGTTACACGACTGTTTTCGAGAACTAACTTTGGATCGTATTTATAATAAGGCACTTCCTGCTCTCATATGTCGTATTTTATGGCAAACTGTTGATGCACAATTATAAACGTACGTACGTATTCTAACATGGCTTTGAGGCTTGGACACTAACGCTGAAGGGAGAGAAGAAACTTTTAGTTGCAGAACGAAAAGTCCTCCGAAAAAACCTGGGCCCAACCAAAAGTAATGATGGCAGTTGACGAAATCGAAAAAATTGCCGAAATTGAGCATCTGGTGACCTAACCCAATATAATAGGAGTGACTAAGACTCACCGGCTGGGTCACGTTGAGAGGATAGGGGAAGACCGCACAGCCAAGAGAGCGTAAGTGGTTCGCTCGATTTGACGACATCCTGTGTCGCCCCAGATACCGCTGGAGAGACATGAGTGAGGGTAACTTGCGCAACCTTCAAATCTGCAACTGGCAGGAGGTGGCGCATGACAGGGCACGTTGGCATACGATCTGTTCGGAGGCCGAGATCCATTTTGGGTCCCCGCGCCAACCAAATTATTTTTTTAAAGGAACAACCGGAAATAACATGCCTTAGTGACTCTCCCGGATGGTTGCACCCTATATATAGATAATTATTAATATATTTAATCTCGATATACAAAGTGCTAAATTATATTTCCTTAATTAAGACTTTTAACAAAATATAATGTTGGAAAATGTAATCTAACTGATCCCACAACAACCATTGCAAACGCTAATAAAACTTTGTCAATTTCAGATAACTTTGTACGGCGGGTGCTTCGCACCGTATCTCTTAATGCAATCAAAATTAATGCCACGGGATAAGTCATAAGATGAGTCGTATCGAGAGCTATGGGAGATATGATTCGAAATAAAGAAATCCAGATGACCAAAATCATCGACATAGTCTTTCGAACTAGTAAACTGAAATAGCAATGGACTGGTCACGTTTGTCGGAGATCCGACATCTCATCAGAGATCGCGATCCGGCAAACGTAGTGTAGGACGCCTGATCAGATGGTGCGACGATCTACGCAGGGTAGCTAGCAGAAACTGGATGCGTGAAGCCGAAGATGGGGCTAGGTGGCGCGCCTTAGTTGAGGCCTACGTCCAGCAGTGGATTACTGCAGGCTAATATTAATATATTAATTCAAACTAAGCTGTTTCGCATCAATAGTAAAAACCATTTCCACCATAAACCATAATTAAGTATAAAAAGCGATATTTTTGAGGTAAACACGAAATATCCCATAGAATATACTTTAAGATTACTTTGGGATTTAAAAAATTCTAACTCTAATAGTTACCGCGACAACACTGTCTTATGATACTAAAGCCAATAACTGCCTCAAAGATAAGCATACAAATAAATTATTCCAAGTTCCAAAGTCCTGTTAACTTTTGGAATAATACACAAATACCTATCACAGATGGTAATACAACTTTGCTTATATCAGATATGGCGTCACAACGGCTATTCTGGGACATATATCTGTTGCAATCTTTATCGAGGACAAGGAAGGTTTACTATTATTTTAAATTATAGTTTCTTTTTTGGTTTTTCGTTAACCGATGTTTTCGATAAATTTTTAGAATCTTCTGGACCGAGAAAATATCCAACGAATGCCTACTAGATCTTTGTCACGAACCGCCAATTGGGCTTCATATCTTGCGTCGTAAGTGGACTTGGATAGGCCATACTCTCCGTAGGAGCCCCGATCACATTCACAGACAGGCGCTGGATTGGACTCCTCAAGGGAAAAGGAAGCGAGACCCACCCAAACACACCTGGAAGCGCTCCGTAGCAGCTGAGATGAAAATCCATCGGATTAACGTGGCCTGAAGTAAAGCGCATCGCTCAAGACCGATCCCAATGGAGAAGCACTGTGGACGCCCTCTGCCCCACCTCGGATTCATAGGACCATAAGAAGAAGTTTCTGTTTTATTGTTGTTCATTAAATCGACAACAGGACCCTCATCTCCCTTCTCCATCTTGAGGAGTAAGGAATGACTGAAAACCAACGCTCTCTGAGACTTAAGTCTCGGACAGCATATTGCTGAGCCTCTGCCTTTTGCTGGAAAATTGTAATTTTTGTTTGTTCGTTACATATTTCAAATTGGAATATTTTCGGATATAAATAGTTTTTTATTTATTTATTCAATCACATTTATTAAGGCACTATGATCCAAAGTGTGTACGACATTTGCAAGCTTTCAAAAATATCTCCGGCAAGTTACTGCATTGCCTATGGTGTTGCAAATATCAATGAACGTATTAATAACTTTCCATTATATGGACAGTCAAAAGTTTTACTTAGCTAAGATCCGCGACAAGCAAAACAATAACAGAAAACTAATAATGTGTGTTTTTCCGTTGGGTTTAGTGGATTTATTTGGAACTTAAACCAAAAACTTAACGAAAATCGGCCATCAATTCTCCACCCACCAACCACTATACACAACACCAAACACACATTATCACTTTTCCATCTTGTAAACGACACGTGTTTCGCCCCAACACGAGGCATCTTCAGGTATAGTAGACTCTACGGTAGACAACCGAAAAGTTTTGACTGTCCATATAGTGATGAATTTCCGCAAAGTAACGCCTGACTCCATTAATAACATTAATAAACTTTCCATTAAGCGACACGCTTGCTCGTTTGCCTTCTTATATCAATCAAACAAAAACAAAAGTATAAATAATTGCTTAATCTTTGAATCAATAATCAAACATCAAAAGTTACTTCCTTAGATAAAATAAACGAATGCTTACGGCCATCGTCATGGTACATCAACTATAACTATTGGAGATTATAAAGGTCCGAGTTTTAAACGAATTTCGTTGTTCCAAGGGGAAATAAGTTCGGAATTAAACGAACACTAATTCACGTCGACAAACGAAGTTTTTCACAGTCGCTAACTTAAATTGAAACGGTGGATGAATAATAGATTTTTAACTACCTTTTTGTAAGTTTTGAATTTATACTAGAGTGATAAAGATATTTTTTATTTGTATTTCTCCCTCCCTAATATTACGTAGCCAAGACTTCCTTCTCTGACCAACTTGTTTTTTGTCTTCTATTTAATACTGTTATTTTTTTGTTCTTTCTTCCTCTCTCTCTCTCTCTCTCTCTTTTAAGTTCATTTAGTATCTATTTTGATTTAAATGTTAAGCATTAAGTTTCTGTAAAAAAAAGGTGTAACACAAATACCTGTTTCTATTTCTATAATTACATCACTATAATTTTAATATATGGACAGTCAAAAGTTTTACGTAGCTAAGTTCCGCGACAACCGAAAAGTGTCTTTTCGGTTGTCTTCCGTAGAGTCTACTATACCTGAAGATGCCTCGTGTTGGAGCGAAACACGTGTCGTTTACAAGATGGAAAAGTGATAGTGTGTGTTTGGCGTTGTGTGTAGTGGTTTGTGGGTGGAGAGTTGATGGCCGATTTTCGGTAAGTTTTTGGTTTAAGTTCCAAATAAATCCACTAAACCCAACGGAAAAACACACATTATTAATTTTCTGTTATTGTTTCGCTTGTCGCGGATGTTAGCTAAGTAAAACTTTTGACTGTCCATATAGTGATGGATTTCCGCAAAGTAACGCCTGACTCCATTAATAATATAATTTTAATCTTGTGAAGTAATAAAATCTACGACAGACGGTGACTGTAAGAAATATTACCGCGAAGGCACAAGCAATGAGAAAATGAAAAGAAAGCTGTTCGCAACCTTGGATAGAAACACTTTTGTTGAACAAAAATGGCGACTTGTTTATTACAATTGCAACATTCGTGTTTTAATATAAATCCTTTCTAACATATATATATTTTTATACATATTCACGCCTATCTCCCGCAGGGGTTGGCAGAGACCACAGAGCTCCATCCGCTACGATCCCGGCACACCCTCCCCGCCTCCTTCACACTCATCCATCCTTTCATCCAATCTTCCTCTCACATTCATCGCAGCGAAACGCTCTCCATTGGTCGCTTTTCGCCCTCGTGGGAATCAGGACGTAACGGGTGGCGAACCACGTCACCGTCATTTTTCAACAAATTAGATATATTAATTCAATAAATCATTCGATCGAACCCGCGGCCATTGTATCCGCGGGCGGAGGGCCCCGCCACTGAGCCAATCTGTCGATCCGCACAAATATGGAATGATTTGCTATCTGCGGTGTTCTCACATAATTATGTCTCGTTGATGACGTAATTATGTCATCGAAACATTTAAGAGACGAGCGTAGGTGTTCACAAAAGACCAGCAACGCCTGAGGCGCCAGCTTTGATGTCTATGGGCGGAGATGATCACTTACAGAATAGTTTATGGTATTATGAAGGTTTATGACGTTGTTCGTTTTCCATCTGAGCTTAAGCCTTCCTTAGCTTCTACGACGATCTTGTATGCCCTCGAATGGGCAATTGGGTACTCTAGCCTCGTCCATCCGTACCACGTGTCCAGCCCAATGAAGGTGTCCAATCTTTTCGGTTTTAATGACGTTCGGCTCATTGTACAGCTCATATAGCTGGTGGTTATAAAATGTACGCCATCGTTCGTTTTCCATTTCGTTCATTTTCGGGGGGGGGGGGTCAATAGGCATATATTTTTCTTAACAAAGATGAATGGAAGCGTTCTCTTTCAGCTTTGTCGCAATTGGTACTTCAGTAATGTGTCTCGGCCCATTACTTACGTGTGTTTTTGTTCCCAAAACGGGAACGACAATAAAACACAATTTCCCGAAGAAATATCTCACGTTTAATTCGCACGTTAGCTTAAAATTAAATATTAAAATCGCTGATGTTGGCGAAGAAATATAACATGGTATCCGTATTCTGTAACACTCAACGCTATCTGATAGTCATATCGAAAAAGATTTTTCGGGAATATATAGATAGGTAAATTTATGGAATAAATACATAGTAAAAGAAAAAATATGCTACACTAAGCTTCATTCCATGCACCACCACTCTATGAAACCAGCTACCTTCATTTATTTATTTATTTATTAGACGCAAAAACAAGTTATAGTACAAAGAATAATAATAATATAACATAAACTTAACAACGCCCGGACTATAACTCTTTAAATTTGCGCACAGCATGGCTACATTTTAAAAATAGGGTTACTTATATAATAATGAAATACTATATATAACAGATAAAATTAAATAAAATATAACAGATAAAATTAAATAAAATATAACAGATAAAATTAAATAAAAAAAAATAATAACGTAAAAAAATGGATAAAAATTTAGTGATCTATCGGCTGCTAAAGATATGCAATGGTATTGACGAACCGATAGAATATTATGTACAGCCAGAAAACCATTTATGGTGTTTGTCTGGTGGTCTGAAACACCCATGGTGTTTCAGACCACCACGCAACGATCGGCGATCTAATACGGCGCGCTTCTCTCGAAACTTCTTTCATATCTTCGGTGACATTGGCACCTTCAAAAAAAACAAACCTACACATACCTGAAAGGACGGCAACGCTTCCGCGACTCCTGCGATGTCGCGTTTGTCTATGGGGGGCTTTAATTGGTTTCCATCAGATGACACGCTTGCTCGTTTGCCCTCCTATCCCATAAAAAAGCATATGCCAGGCGTTGTATGCTGAAAACCTGCGCAGGTTTTCAGCAAGAACCAATGTGGTCAGATCGCGGACCACAGTGACGACGTTGGTACGGACACACACACACACATTATATTTATTTTTTCTGCGAACCCTTACTGAAGAAAGAACACTATGAACAAAGAGTAGATAAACGTTTTTGTTTATTAATTTATAAAGTAGTATCAAAATAATATCAAAACATAATCATCACCTTAATGCGATAATAGATATCGTAATTGTATCTTAATTAATAAGTTTTTAATTATTAATATAATACATTATAACAAAGCTGCCGAAACAAGAGTTAGAAGTGGCCTACCTCATACTTAAATATATTATAACTTGAATATATGTAATGAAAGGTAATGTATATATTTTAGTTTTATTAGTAACGTCTGCTTCAATACCAGAATAAGGACACTGAATCGGTAGATAAGGAACGTCTTACATTTGAAATGTCCACATCCATAATGTAGGAGGGAGCTCTCTCTGATTTTGAAATCCCCATGCGAGTCGCTGCTTTTTTATCTTCATCTGTTACACGCTCCCCAACGTAATGCATCAGACAATATGAATTTGACGTAATAAAGTTATAAGGAACAATCTTCTTTACATATTTCTTAATGCTACATTATTCTTGTCTTATTCAGACTTTGCAATCTGTTTGTATGACATAGCTTTTTTCTAATCTATTCGAATAAGGATGTTTATTTTTTTATCCCCCGCAGGGGTTGGCAGAGACCACTGAGCTTCATCCGCCACCATTCATCGCAGCGAAACGGCTCTCCATTGGTCGCTTCTCGCCCTCGTACTAGGTATATTACATTTTTCTTAGTAAATCCCATGAGCCGCAAGGGAGGATGGAGGTCAGCCCCAGCAGAGCCCTGCATGCTGAGGTAAGGCACCATAGCACCCGGGGGACTAAGCTCGCCCCTAGTCACATGTCCATTGGCACGGCAGAATGTGGATTGGCGGAGAGGAAGGGAAAGGATAGAGAAGAAAGGAAAGGGCAGGAACAGAAATACGGATTGGAGGGGTTACCAGACTCGGAATAAATATTTATAATCAATAGGATGTTTATTTCGGTTTTTTTACAGCTTAAATATAGCTCATAAAAAATCATTAGTTTTTACCAAGATATGAAGGCAATACACCCCATTAGGTGAGCTATGGAGAGAACCAGCATTCTTTGCAACGGAAAGGCTTGAGTCAGAAGAGCTGTAATTCTATTAGTGAATAAAAATTAATCCAGCGACGGCGAAGTGGTTCATTGTGCTTGATCGGAAGAAGTCCACTGGCGCCATGGATCTCAAAATATGCTGGAACACACAAAAAATATTTTTAATTTTTTTTATTTGACTTGACGAACAGACACGTAGAAATAGACACACACTCACACACATTATTATCTCTCACTAAACGGTTGTCTTCCGTAGAGTCTACCAAACCTGATGATGCGTGTTTAGGTGAAACACGTGTCGTGTACATTGTGGAAGAGTGATGGTGTGTGTTTGGTGCTGTTGATAGCGATTGGGAGGTGGAGTGTTGCTGATGACCGTTTTTCGCTTAAATATTAGTTTCAGTTCCCTATAAATCCAGTTCCATGTAAATCCACGCTGCAGACGAATACTTTGTAAGAATGGCATAACATTTGTCTGTAGCACGATTGTGCCGGCTCGCTCGGGGAAGTACCACACTCTCGCCGAAAACCAGCGTCTGAGTGGTAGTTTAGCTACCGCGCTTCGTACGGTGAGCGGCCGAGTTCCGGAGGCCCCCTCCCCTCCCCCTCTCACTCCGACTCCCATAATGACACTTTCCTTAAAGGTCGGCAACGCTTCCACACTGGCTATGGCGCTGCGGATATCTATGGGCTGCATTGATTGTTTTCCCTCAGGTGACACGCCTGCTCGTTTGCCTTCCTATCCTAGTAAAAAAACAGATCGTATTATTTTTCTATTTTTGTTCGCTTGTCACGGACCTTAGCTAACTAAAGTTTCTGACTGTTCACATCTATAATGGCTCTTAAAATCACCGACGTAGTCCTCCAAGTTAACAAGCTGAAGTGGCAATGGACTGGTCACGTTTGTCGGAGAACCGACAACCACTGGAGTAGACCAATGCAGGATTGGAGATCGTGTCTTAGCAAACGTTAGGACGCTCCCCAGCTTGATGCGCAGAAACGGGCAGGATGGCTAGCGAGAAAGTGATAGCGCTTTTTAGGGAATGCCTAAGTTCAGCAGTGGACCGCTATTGGATGTTGATGATGTTAGACAATTTTTAAAATATACGAGCTGTAGATATTTTTGAATATATACAAAATATTCTCACGCACGTCCTCCTCCCTTCTACTTCGTATTCCTCCGCATTCTTCCAGCCGTTACGGTGGCTCATTCACTGTACACGCAGTGCGCTTGTGGAACTCTCTCCCACATACTATACATGATAGTCTCTCACTCGATGTATTTAAGAGAAGAATTAAAGAACATTTGCTTTCAATATAAAATATTTATATTATATATGTATATATTTATGTGTATATTATATATATGTATCCTCTTATTTATATAGTACTATATTATATATTATTAGTATTTATATGTTTATATATATGGTTTTATATAGTATGTATTGTTATGTATATTATTATTATATTTTGTTGTTGTCCACTTATTTCTGTCCTCACAACTTATCTCTCTTTCACTCCTGGGTTTGCTGGAAGAAAACTCAATTTTGAGTTAAGCTCACCCTTGTACATCTTCTTTGCTTTTAATTCTTGTATGTCGTGTTTTGTGTACAATAAAGTATTAAATAAATAATTCACGTTATAAAATCATCAAAATAATCATAATGGCACATCTAGTAATGCTCTTGTTCAATCTCGCTTAATACAAAAGCTGCGACGAACTATTCAGTGCTCGAACATCCGACAAAAGCGGGTTTAAGGTAAGTCTCGTAAAGGGCGCTCACTGGCGAGCGCTCTATCGACTTTATTGTTCACGTTAGGACAGTACTAGATGCTTCGCAAAGAAGAGGAATGTAATTTGCATTGAAATTATTAATTTTGCTTGTGTCAAAATATATACCCTACCAACTACCCTCGGCGGTCTTTCCGAACCAATACGAAATTGGAACCTTCAAAAAACAAGCCTATACATACCTAAAAGGTCGGCAACGCTTCCGCGACTCTTGCGGTGTCGCGGTTTTCCATGGGCGGCGTTGATTGCTTTCCATCAGGCGACACGCTTGCTCGTTTGCCCTCCTATCCCATAAAAATAAAAAAAGAGAATAATATAAAACGAACATAAAAGTTACTAGTACACAGGGTGTCTCAGAAATAATGGATAATCCTGGAGCGCCGAATATTAAGCTATCAGGCGTTCTAATAAAAATATATAAAAAAAAATTGTCCAGGTGGTGGTAAAATTGTGAGGTTTTTTAAAAAAATACGCTTTTATTGACCTCATTGTACTTTCATGTACACCACGGCCGCTAATTAATGATATTTGTTGTGTTTTTGGTGGTATCTTTTTCCTCATGGACTATACTATTAGAAATGCAGTAAAAACTACAGACAAATAGTATGCCATTCTTGACTAAGTATTCGTCTGCGGCATGGCTCTACCACTCTGAAAGAAAGAAAACTAAAAGAAAGAAAATAGTTTTTCATTTTTTAAGATTTTTTTTTATGATTTCCCTATATTTTTTATTCGTTAACCTTTTGTATTTTAGGGAATAAAAGAAAAAAAATATTTAGATCGGTCGAGCCGTTTTAGCGACACTTACAAAATAATAGCTCTCCATTTTTATATATTTACAAATTATGTTAATAAAAATAAACAAGAAGACAATTTAAATAATCCCGCAATAGTAAAAGAACAATATAGAATCAAAAATATTTACTCGAGTTTGTTTCAGGTTAGTTTACCTATATTAAAATTCTTCTTTGTTCCCAAGCAGTGAGCGTAATAAGATAGTATGTTCAGATGCTGAAGAGTCACATTTTCTTAAATTCCGTTAAACGCATCACAACTACGATGACGCTGTGTATATAACCTGGACACAAATAGATGACATTATATATACTGCTACTCCAATAATGAACTATTAATATTACATGGATTCTTTCTTCTCCTAAAGGGAATATCTTCTTCTAAGAGTGCCTCTTCGACTTGCGAAGGTTGGCAGCCAATTCAGCACAACTTTCCTCTTCCTTCGCGAGGTGCAGCAGTTCTGGAGCACTAAATACCCCGGTCCACTCCCTAATATTACGTAGCCAAGAATTTCTTTTTCGACCAACTTGTCTTTTGTCCGCGATTTTTCCCATCATGATCAGTGCAGCAATTTGTACCTGTCAAGTCTCATGATATGACCCAGGTAAGCAACTTTTTTACCTTTGACGGTCTGCAAAAGTTCACGTTTTTGCTTGACTTCGCGGAAGCTCGTCATTGGCCACCCATAGACATCCACAGTACCTATTTATACGTAATGCGGAAGAGTTACCGGCTTTTAAGAAATGTATAGGCTTATTTTTTTCGCTGAAGGTAACCGGATCCACAGGGTTACTACCCTGTGGATACTAAATTAAAAAAACTTCTCTTCATGCTCTACTGTGCATGAAGACGTTTTTTTTAATTTGATGAATTTCACAGGTCGTGCCCTTCACATAAGTAAGATTTTGATTAGCTCCTTGTTTCTATTAAAATTTTATTCATACCCTTGATTTGCTGTCAAATAACTGCGTGTTTTCAATACCACATCGTGGACTTAACGATTCCGTCTACTTAACAAACCAAAAAATGCTTAGAGAGCTATAGAGACCGTTATGCTTGGAGTTACTTTGGTGGATATGATTCAGAATGAAGAAATACGTCAGAAAACAAAAATCATCGATATAACTCGAGTTATGGAACTGAAGTGGTAATTGATGAAGTCGACTTATATGTCGAAGGACCGACAACTACACGACACGAGTAGACGAGTGCTGGGGTGAAGATCACGTTTGGTTAAAAGCATTATGGGATACTCCTCATCCGCAGCGCCATAGGTAGTGCGGAAGCGTTGTCGAACTTTAGGGAAAGTGTCATTATGGGAGTGGGAGTGGGAGAGGGAGGCTGGGGGTGGGGGGAGGGAGGGTTGGGCCTCCGTACCTCAAAGTGTGCCGTGTAGCCAAAAATCGGGCTAGTTGTGATGAAGAGATAACGATGATGAGAAAGTGTTTTAAAAACTACACAGTATCCCAAAATACTGAACCACATAATACATACGAAACAATCTCAACGAATCTGCAACGTAATGCAAAATTGTTACGGCACACGCTTCTGCAAACGACTGCTGGGAAAACACTAAAAATACTTTGTCCACATATTCTTAAATTAAAATGAAAGTATTCTAGAAACGGAAAGGTTTCCAGTATACTTCCGTTTTAGAATGAATTAAGATTAAACTAAAGATAAGACATTTGACTGGAACAATCATTTTATATAAAATAAAATAATATATACATTTTGTCAAAACTGTACTGTTGTATGGGTGCAAAACGTGAAAGGTATCAAAGGACATCACGCAGCGGTTTCAGGTCTTCGTTAACCGATGTTGTCGACCAGTTTTCGAAATCTTCTGGTCCGAGAAAATAATCAACGAATGCCTACGTGTACTACTAATCTTTGTCACGAACCGTCAGTTGGACTTCAAATCTTGCGCCGCAAGTGGACTTGGATAGGCTATACTCTCCGCAGGAACCCTGATCACATTCCTAGACAGGCGCTGGATTGGACTTCTCAAGGGAAAAGGAAGCGAGGCCTACCCAAACACACCTGGAAGCGCTCCATAGCGGCCGAGATGAAATCCATCGGGTTGACGTGGCCTGAAGTGAAGCGCGTCGCTCAAGAACTATCCCAATGGAGAAGCACTGTGGAAGCCCTCTGCCCCACCTCGGGAACATAGGACTATGAGAAGAATATATACATTTTAGCTCCTCCAACTTTGTAATCTTCTATGAAGCTGAACCAGACGCCGCTATTAATCCCTCACGGCTGCCTTCTTCATGCATTCATGTAGAAGATAGAGAGCAGTCTTCATCTGGTCCGTCCACCGCATCGGAAATCTGCCACGTGCTCGCTGCAAATTTCTATTAGCAATGAGTATTTGTTTTATAATACAGCAAACAAACATTCGAATCCCCTAATGGTACGCGATCATGAATCATAATAGAATGGTCGAATAAAGAATGAATGAATTAGTTCAATAATTAACAAACTAATGAACGAATGAATAAACAACAGAATAAATGAAGAAAGATTTGAATTTTGGAAAACTATTAGTGCTGGCAGCTATGAAAGTCAATGTTTTCTTATTTATTGTGTTTTGTTTTTTCTTGCTATCGGGGTTATTTGTCAAAATAAATTATATGCAATTAGCTCATTAAAATGAAGCAACTTTTATTTTTCACGCTTAAAAATATGCGGAAAAGATTACCTTTAAAAACCCATTGAAGGTTACGGATATAGGGAGTGTTATGAAAAATGTAATATTCATTCTTCTCTAGATTTATCTGTAATCATATTTGACAAAAGAAGATTCTTTAAAACAAATAAATTGCATCCAATCCTCAAGAAAATGGCAACACTGGACGGAAAGTGTTCAAACCCATTTCTAAAGAACGTTCGCATTTAAACGGTTAACCAAAGTGGGCGAAGAAAAGAATTTTCCTGTTTCAAATATATGCCAAGCGTAAATTCAATTTATTGTAAGTTTGTGTATATTATTTATTTTTTACAACTATTTTAAAAAATGGACGAGAAACATTACAAACCGTTACCCAAGAGATGGAAAAAGGAGAAGAGGTAGGCAGTAGGAAAGGTAAGAAGAGATAAATAGAAATAAAAATGGAAAGAAGTGAAAATCCTTAGAGGAGGCCTTTGTCGTTGTACTAAAAACAATTTAAACGGGCACAACACAGCACAATTTGTATAATGTGAGGTGTAACAAGATGAAAAAAATACTTATAAAAGCTCCATCCACTTATGGCGTACAAATTTCTATAATTATTACATACTATTAAAAAGAAATAATACAATTATTACATATATAATTGCATAACTAAAGTATTATAATATCATCAAAATTATAATTTATTATTACATTTATATATCACTTTTGTTTGTTAATTACATATATTTGATCGATTTTTCAAAGTAAAAATGTCCTTAATTTTAGTATATATATATATATATATATATATATATATATATATATATATATATATATATATATATATATATATATATATATATATATATATATATATATATATATATATATAGTCGTATAGTATATATACGATATAATATATTATAGTAATATATATAGTCAGTAATCAGTAAATCAATAAAAATAGTTATAGATACAGGGATTAAAGTCGTATTCTCTTTATAATTTATTAATCCTTTTATTTTGCGGAATCCTAAAAGAACAATGCTGCCATTTGAAATGTCCCCAAGGAAGCGAGCCGCGCATTCCTTTTTCGTCCAATTTGAATATTTCACGGCTCAAGACTGAGTGAACAACTCTTAATGTCAAATTGGAAACGTTACAAAAAGTATGAAATTGGCTTTTTATTAAATATTGTAAAACGTAAGTTAATTTTTCTCATCAAGAACGATTCGAGATTTGGAAGATTAAGGAGAACATACATTGACCAAATTGCCGGAGTTCTTAAGAAATACCAAGCTACTAATTCTTATTTCCATAGCAACCGTTGCTATGGTAAACAATTTCATACCAAACAAGTGCTAATGTGGACTTTTCCCGCCAACTTACATGGAGGACGTTGTGTTTTTATTTCATTTTCATAATGTTATATTAATATCAGTTATATTGTTTAATTGTGGTGGTGTATTATACAATATAGTTCGATTAAGGCGTATAAGTGAAGTGATATGAAATAAATGCGTGCATTGTGACTTTTAAAATCGACTGAAAAAGTCCACAGAACGTTTTGGTAGAATAGCCACGACTTTATCAAGACGTAACGTGATAAGTTAACTAGTTATATTTCAAGAGATTTGATGTTATCGTATTTTACTTGACACTGGCATAATAATTATAACTAATTGTCATCAAAGAAAAGAGAAGTGTACCACAAAAACCTCCAGACGAGTGCTTATAATAACAATACCAAGTTTCATTGCAAAAGTTTTTTTTTTATGGGATAGGAGGGGAAACGAGCAAGCGTGTCGCCTGATGGAAAGCAATCAACGCCGCCCATGGACAACCGCAACACCGCAGGAGTCACCTGATGGAAAGTCACTATAGTCGAAAGAGAGTCGCTCGCGGAAGCGTTGAAAAAAAAAAGTTTCTTTGTTGACCTAAGTAGGAATTGACTTAAACTTTTTTTTTATATTACTGGTTTTAAATAAATGTATACAAGATATGATACAGATGCATTGAAATGGATATAAACTGGTTTTCTTTTTAAGTGGTTTTTATTTTTTTTATGGGATAGGAAGGCAAACGAGCAGGCGTATCACCTGATGGAAAGCAATCAACGCCGCCCATAGACATCCGCATCGCCATAGACGGTGCGGAGGCGTTGCCAAGCATTTAAGGAAAGTGTCATTATGGGACATAGTACAGACAAATATTATGCCATTCTTGAAAAAATATTCGTTTGCAGCGTGGCTCTACCACTAGTAAAATCTATACACTTGTTTCAAAGAAAAAAAGAAATATTTTTATTTTAATTTCATAATAACAATATAATGCATATATTATTTCCATAAATATATTGCATATCCTATTTCCTAGATGTATAAAGAAATACAAATTAATTAACAAACATTCAAATTAATTTATATATTTTAATGCTTATGTATCTTTGTATAAGGCGTACATTTGAATATTTTGAAAATTAAACTAGAAATATATAAACATTCCTGAATGACTCGCGACGGCTAAAGCGAAATTAATGCTGTTTTAATTAAACTTGATCATTAACCTTTCACATTTAAACCCGACCCACTTAATTTATAGATGCAGGCAAACAAACTGCTTAAACAAGCTAGACTAGACTAGCTTTACTTAGTCTTTTGAGCGAGACTACAGAAGAGTTACGATCAATTTGCAACGGCAATAAAAAGGCATTTTCCACCGACCTAGCCAAAGTGTTTTCTAACTATTAAGAGGATTCTACACTATCTGATCTCGCAATTACAGGGCAGTATTCAGTGTTTTCATTACATTTGTCCCATCGTAACTTTGGCGAAAGAATAAGTGGTTCGGCATCACATATAGGAACAAAAGCCGTAGATTAGAATTTTATGAGTGGTAGAGCCACGATGCAGACGAATACTTTGTCAAGAATGGCATATTTGTCTGTAACTTGAATGGGCCGGCTCGCCCGGGTAAGTAGTACACTCCCGCAGAAAACCGGCGTCTGAGTGATAGCTTGCATACCGCGCTTCCTATAGTGAGTTCGAGTGAGGCCGAGTTCCGGAGGCCCAATACCCTCCCCCCAATACTCTTCCCTCCCTCTCCCATTTCCACTCCCATAATGACACTTTCCTTGAAGGTCGGCAACGCTTCCGCACTGCCCATGGCGCTGCGGAAGTCTATGGGCGGCGTTGATTGCTTTCCATCAGGTGACACGCCTGTTCGTTTGCTTCCTACCCCGCAAAAAAAAATAGAATGCACCTGCAATTTATTGCTTTCCACCAGGTGATATGCATAAAAACATTATTTAATGTTTGCTTGTTTGGCCTATCACAAAGGATTTATAACGCATGGGAATGACTGAGTTAAAAAATGGCTGTTTGCCCAGTTACTGCTTTATCTTCTCTGCCGAGCTAGCTAATTCCACGGGAGAGTCGAACCAATACAAGTGAAGCTAGTTCGGTTGCAGGAATCTGCCACATATTTCGAATTGAACCCTACTCGCACCTAACGGAGACCCCATTCCAGGTTTACTTCCGGAGAGCATCCTTCCCATATATGGTTTGAATACCAATGCTAAGGAACCCATCTACCCATTTGGAAACAATCGAAATCGTTAGCGTTCCCTTTTAGTCTACTTATGGACTTTAGTCGCCTCTTACAAGACACCAGTCTTTAATGGGATTGGTGCGATTCTTTGTCTACAAGACACCAGTCTTTGATGGGATTGGTGCGATTCTGTGTCTATAAGACACCAGTCTTTGATGGGATTAGTGTGATTCTTTGTCTACAAGGCACCAGTCTTTGATGGGATTGGTGCGATTCTTTGTCTACAAGACACCAGTCTTTGATGGGATTAGTGCGATTCTTTGTCTACAAGACACCAGTCTTCGATGGGATTGGTGCGATTCTTTGTCTACAAGACACCAGTCTTTGATGGGCTTGGTGCAATTCTCTGTCTATAAGATACCACTCTTTGATGGGATTAGTGCAATTATTTGTCTACAAGGCACCAGTCTTTGATGGGATTAGTGTGATTTTTTGTCTACAAGGCACCAGTCTTTGATGGGATTGGTGCGATTCTTTGTCTACAAGACACCAGTCTTTGATGGGATTGGTGCGATTCTTTGTCTACAAGACACCAGTCTTTGATGGGATTGATGCAATTCTGTGTCTATAAGATACCACCCTTTGATGGGATTAGTGCAATTATTTGTCTACAAGGCACCAGTCTTTGATGGGATTAGTGTGATTTTTTGTCTACAAGGCACCAGTCTTTGATGGGATTGGTGCGATTCTTTGTCTACAAGACACCAGTCTTTGATGGGATTAGTGCGATTCTTTGTCTACAAGACACCAGTCTTCGATGGGATTGGTGCGATTCTTTGTCTACAAGACACCAGTCTTTGATGGGATTGGTGCAATTCTTTGTCTACAAGACACCAGTCTTTGATGGGATTGGTGCGATTCTGTGTCTATAAGATACCACTCTTTGATGGGATTAGTGCAATTATTTGTCTACAAGGCACCAGTCTTTGATGCGATTGATGCAATCCTAACGCAAGAAACCACGCGACAGTAACAATTTTATATTAGTTCATTTATATCATTTCAAAGATGATTATACCTATTTTGAAACTAATTAGCATAATATTAATTTTGGCCACTTTGTAATTTGGATCATTTTTGCATAACACGGTCCAATTAAATTATAGAATATTATATAGATCGAATGGAACAATCGAATCCATGACCTCAAGTCGTTCGCTCAATCTTTACCAACTGAGCTATTGCTGTTTTGCTTGTTAGGCCATAAAAATTCGCAAATTTTACGTTAGAATATATATGTGTACTACTAGGAAACACCTGGCCAGCCTACACACAGCGCACCCTGAATTTTATATTCGTCCATCTCGTTTGCCTTTGGTTGTAAAATATAACAATTACCTTACAAAAATTTTTATGTTCAAAATTTTACTGCCGACCGAATTCAATGGCTAATGGGTACAGGCCATAAAACAGTTATGAGGAAGATTCGTACCCAACGTTTTATTGGATATATAATTTTTTTTATTTGATTAATTTAGAATTACGAGTGTACCTTACAAACTGGGTCATACTTTTATCATTGATAAATCGTAAAATGTTGCTATAACTGAAATTACAACACCAAATAATCAGTTTGCAAGCAACGCCCAGTCTACCAAATATGTTTTTTTTTTTATGAGACAAGGTTATATATTTATATAACTTTGAGATTAAATAATATTGAGACGTGGTTATATTATATAATAATAAAACTTTATTTCAGGACTAGCCCATATATCGTTAGTAACAATCTTTCTTATAATCTAGTTTTAGTAAAATTATAAAATTTTATAAAAATATATTTTACATCTTTTACATTTATAAAACATTAAAATATAATACATTAATAAATTATTACATATTTGAGAATAACAATGTATGCCTATAATAATTTTAAAATAGTCATGAAGTAATTAAATTTTACATTTTATTTTATATTAAATTAATCTGAATAATAATAAACCTCCAAAAAACACATTTTCTTTCCACATGATTTTGAGAAGTCACATGTAATATCATAGTGACAATTAGTGAATAGATTACGGCAAAGAACCCGCATATTTACACTGAAGAAGGATCTCCTCCAGTAAACTATGTAGAAGATGGGCTGGACACGTGTGTGGTGTACTGTAGACAACTACTGGATTTCAAATCGGGTCTTGGCAAATATAGGATGGAACGCCCTCAGCTAGATGGAGTGATGACCTCTACAGGGTGGCTGAGAGAAACTGAAGATGCATGTAGCCGAAGATCCAATTAGATGGCGCGCCGTAGAAAAAGTCCGAATGTAGCAGTGATTCGCTACAGGCTGACTATGAAGTTATCACTGGCTATTGTTACAAAAGGTAGGTGTTAAGCCATATTAGAGGCTATTAAGCTACAAAGCTTGGAAAACAAGGCTATTCAAGTCGATCACTTCACACACAACTTTTTTTTTCTTTAAAGACATCCAATATTACATAAATGTTAAGTGCTTGTCGATGTGGCAAATTCGATTTTCTTTAATTCAGCTCCATCACTTCTCTATACGTCTCTACCCTGCCCTTTCTTTTAAATAGTCTGCATACTTTTTCCTTGGTCTTTCTATATGTCCTCTCCCTTCAATTTTTCTCACCATAATGCATTAAAATTCTTATATTACGTAACTTCGTATACATATATATATTCTTATAACGCATCCAGTTTCCGCCAGCCGCCCTGCGCAGATCGTCGCACCATCTAGCCGGGGGGCGTCCCACACATCGTTTACCGAGACGTGGTCTCCACTCCAGCACTCATCTGCTTCAACGATTGTCGGATCTCCGACAAACGTGACCAGCCCATTGCCACTTTAGTTTGCTAATTCGAATGGCTATGTCGGTGACTTTAGTTCTCTGGCGGGTTTGTTCATTTTGTCATCTTATCTACCAGAGAAGCTACCGAGAGCTAGCTCTCTCCACAGCTCTCTGAGCGACTCTGAGCTTATGAAGCAGACGGACTGTTAGCGTCCACGTTTCGGCACCGTACACATATATAAATAATCTAATATAATAAACATAAACATAAAGCTAGATGGTGCGACGATCTGCGCAGGGCGGCTGGCAGAAACTGAATGCGTGTAGACGAAGATCGGGCTAGGTAGCGATTCATGGGGGAGGCCTTTGTCCATCAGTGGACTGACGCAGGTTGGTGATGATGATGAAACATAAAGCAATGGAAACATTGAAACTGAACAAACAAATCACGAATATCTTGAAGTGTTACTTCTAATAAAACGACTTTATTGCCTTGTTGAAAATAAATCGAAGCGGAGACTTTCGAATTATATTAATGAAGACTGATAGCCCATCGAGATCGGTTCGAGAGATAACATCGGGGCTGTAATTTTACGATCAATTTGAATTGAGCCCTTAAAGCAATGGGACGTTTAGTGGAGATTTTAATCCAAGTAACAACTTTAACAACCCTTATAATCTGTATAATCTTAGTTAAAAATAATTTTTGGGCGCAGTTTTAGGATTTAGAATATTTTCGAAATTTACTTTACAAACAAAATGGGAACGAAAGCGGGGGCGGAATTAACGAACGGGTATTTCGAACACACGTGGTGTGGCGATCGACTACGGTGCGTTTCTCCTGTAACTTCTTTCCACGCACCACCAGTTTGTGGAATCAGCTACCCTCGGCAGTCTTTCCGAACCGCTATGACATTGAAACCTTCAAAAAACAAGCCTATACATACCTAAAAGGCCGGCAACGCTTCCGCGACTCCTCCGGTGTCGCGGTTGTCCATGGGCGGCGTTGATTGCTTTCCATCAGGCAACACGCTTGCTCGTTTGCCCTCCTATCCCATAAAAAAAACACATTTTTTTGCTATGAACAATGAAGCAGGTGATGCTGGTGGGGCGAAAAACGAACTAGTTTGCGTTTTCAACTCGTCGTAGGTGTTTTTTATAAATAGTTTATAAATAATCGTCATCATCATCATTTACAGACTGCGGCTTTCCACTACTGAAAATAGGCCTTCCCCAAGAAGCGCCACCTAGCCCGATCATCGTCTTCACGCATCCAGTTTCTATCAGATCCCTTGTATATTTTCCAGTAAGTAGTCGAAAGTAATTATTGATATTCGTTTATAATCAAAAATGTATCGTGACAATTTTTCAACTTTAAATATATATTGCATCTTGGCAAGTAGGAAATACCACACTACCACAGAAAACCGGCGTCTGAGTGGTAGCTTGCCTACCGCGCTTCGTAAGGTGAGCGGTCGCGTTCCGGAGGCCCAACACCCTCCTCCACCCTCTACCCGTCCCCCTCTCATTCCCACACCCATAATGACTCTTTCCTTAAAGAACAACAACGCTTCCAGGGCAATGCCTATAACGCTGCGAAAGTCTATGGGCGGCGTTGATTGCTTTCCATCAGGTGACACGCCCGCTCGTTTGCCTTGCTATCCCATAAAAAAAATAAAGAATGTGTCCATCTTATAAAATTGCATAATAATAATTTAAAATGTCATTTTTGGGAGTATTTATTAAAAACAAATTGACTTCTAACAAAGGCACAAAATGTTTTGAATGCTTCTGATACTTTATACCGCGCAGTCATCGAAAAAATTAGAGAACTTTTCGATGTTGCAATTTGTCTGTATAGCCTTTAATTGTCTATATATTTTTAACCTTTGCTTTTTCTTTTAATTGGACAGTAAACTATCTTCTTGGTTCTCCTTTTCTCCATCTTCTTCAAATGTATGATCTTTAAAATTAAGTTTTCATGTTCGTTTTGTCACGTTCATTTACATTCACTTAATTTTGATGCCCGATCATACTTTCTCTTTTATTCTCAATGTGCTATAAGTCTTATCTTTTCCTTTTAATTCTGTTCAACATTTCTAAAGAAGTAAAATATAAATTTATTTAATTTTTATTTCAATTGATGTTTCGTTTTAACACGTGTCGTGTGCAATGTGGAAGAGTGGTAGTGTGTGTTTGGTGTTGTTGATAGGGGGTCAGAGGTGGAGAGTTGTTGACGGCCGTATTTTTGGTAAGATTTAGTTCATATCCGTAAACCCATTTTATTCCATTATTATTTTTTACACACTCTTCTATTCTTCTGTTTTTGTTTGCTTGTCGCGGATCTTAGCTAGGCAAAAGTTCTGACTGTCCACATATGGATATATAATGAATTTCCGCAAAGTAACGCCTGACTCCATTAATCATCTTACAATTCTGTTATTATATATTATATATACACGTATTTCATCATCATCAACATCAGCAGCCTGCGGCAGTCCACTGCTGGACATAGGCCTCCCCCATGGAGCGCCACCTAGCCCGATCTTCGGTTACACGCATCCAGTTTCTGCCAGCCGCCCTGCGCAGATCGTCGCACCATCTAGCCGGGGGGCGTCCAACACTACGTTTACCGATACGCGGTCTCCACTCCAGCTCTCGTCTGCTCCAACGATCGTCGGATATATTATATACACGTATATATTATCTTTTAATTTATGGTCGCAGACATTAGCAAAAGTAAATTTTTATTTCCCATTATATTTGATTTGTTTTTAACAAACAGCAGGTGTATAAACTCTTTTACGAAACTAAAATGTAAAGAATAGAGTCTATTTAGTGTTCGGTAAAATTTATTGTTGCAATGAAACCGGGTATTTCCTTAGAGCGCGTTCTAGGCGCGGCGCGGAGATCCTGGGAAGTCAATCGGTAGAATAACAACGCAATCTCTTCTCTCCACGTTTGTTTTGCGGGATAACCTTACTATAACAATGATACATGTCTTTCAAACTATGTAAACTATGTTAATATAAATTGGTCTAAATCAGTTAGGTCTTCTGCTTGAATTTTTTTCTTCATCTACACTTGATATGTCAGTTTTCCGATATAATCTTTTGTTTTCTTTTACAAATTTTTTGATATAACTAGAATTATTTGTAACCATTTCAACTAAGCTTAGTATTTTGGTGACTATAGTACTTTGGTGACAAAGCACCATCAACCCGCTTCGATCGTTGTGTGAACTGTACCACAAATACATGAAAAGAAACAACGCTTTAGACATTCTCTACGACAGTATGCTGATGGTGATCTGTCCTAACCACCAAGGCCATCTAGAGACCCCCCCTTGATGGTTTAAAATCAAGATATTAA
Source organism: Baronia brevicornis (assembly GCA_031353405.1). Taxonomy (NCBI): domain Eukaryota; kingdom Metazoa; phylum Arthropoda; class Insecta; order Lepidoptera; family Papilionidae; genus Baronia; species Baronia brevicornis. Next base: position 9,301 of record JASFAT010000866.1, on the reverse strand, counting down.
ATAGAATGAAGTAAAGATAATAAATATACATAAAAAGGCATATTCCACAGCAATAAACATATAGCTAATACTTAAACGGGCGGTTCACAACCAAATTTACTGTGTGATAATTTATGATCAATCAACAGCCTGCGGCAGTCCACTGCTGGACTTAGGTCTCCCCAAAAAAGTCACCTAGCCCGTTCTTCGACTTTACGCATCCAGTTTCTGCCAGCCGCCCTGAGCAGATCGTTGCACCATCTAGCCGGGGGGCATCCCACACTACGTTTACCGAGACGTGGTCTCCACTCCAGCACTCGTCTGCTCCAAAGATTGTTGGATCTCCGACAAACGTGAGCAGCCCATTGCCAATTTAGATATGGTGACTTTAGTTCTTGGGTGGATTTGTTTATTCCGAATGATATCTACCAGATAAACTCCGAGCATAGCTCTCTGAGCGACTCTGAGCTTATGAAGCAGACGGACTCTCAGCGTCCACGTTTCGACGCCGTAAGAGAGTACAGGTAGGACTCTTACGGTGGACAGAACATGTGGAAAGAATTGATGAAACCATAGCACTAAAACGTTTACTGAATGGGAAGCCAGACGGGCGAAGAAACTGAGCAGGCTAAAATTCAAGACCTTAAAACTCTCGACGTGATAAATTGGAAAGAAAATGCTAGAAATAAGTCAGAGTGGAATATATTTTTAGAAGGCCCACCTGCGACGATAGAATATTTGATGAATGCTAAGTCGTAATTGTTCAGATCAAAAAAGTTCATCCTAGTAATTTTTGTACACCACACACGACGTTATATGATAATAATTTTTAAGGATCATCCACGTTATACTTTCCTTCAGCTCATTAAGGCCGTTTCGTTTCTTCCCGCTAGGTTTTTAAAGGGCTATGAAACTGTTACCTGAACGTTTATGGCATATTGAAACTTAGTTGGTACTGCTACCATGGAACCTACACAAATGGATATGACCTTCTTCTTCTTATAGTGTCTCTCCAATTATCGAAGATTGGCAACCAACTCAGCCTCATCCATATTTAGCAATGCGAAACATTTCAATGCCATTCGCTATCTCTGCCCACTCCCTGATATATTGCATAACTATTTTTTTTTATTTATATATTCACGCCTATCCCCCGCAGGGGTTGGCAGGGACCACAGAGTTCCATCCGCTACCATTCATCGCAGCGAAACGGCTCTCGATTGGTCGCTTCTCACCCTTGTGAGAATCAGGACGTGATGTCACGAGGATATATCCTCCCTTGCGGCTCGTGACATCACGTCCTGATTCTCACAAGGGTGAGAAGCGACCAATCGAGAGCCGTTTCGCTGCGATGAATGGTAGCGGTAGCATCCGCTAAGGTAAGGCACACACACAGTACTCGAGGGAGCCCGATCCCGGGACAGTCGGCACGCTTGCGATTAAGCTCGCCCCTAGCCACGCATCCATTGGCACGGCAGACCGTGGATTGGCGGAGAGAAAGGGAAAGGATTAAGAAGAAAGGAAAGGGCAGAAACGAAAATGCGGATTGAGGGGTTACCAAACTCGGAATAAATATTTATAAATCCATATATATATTTATTCCGATGTAGGAATCGAACCCGCGACCATTGACTCCGTGGGCGGAGGGCCTCGCCACTGAGCCAATCGATCGTTACCAAGATATAATTTTTATGGCAGAGCGGGCAAACAAGCATACAGGTCACCTGGTAGTAAATGATCACATAGATATCCAAAACACCGGAGGCATCTCAGTTGCGTTTCCGGTCTTTTGTTCACACCCAACAGACACGCTCTTTTTTTACTGCCCCGGCATAGGGCCATTCTTCGATGTCACGTCATATGAGGTCTTTAGCAACGCCATTTCTCACCGTTGATTAGTTAGAGCATCTTACAACTGTCATGTCTCATAAAATAACTTATCTAAGCAACTTTTTTACTTTTTAGGGCCTGCTGTTTCATTGGGCACCTTCTGAGCTCAGCTAAGAGCTAATAGCATCGGTATATAGGTTCACATTTAGAACGCCTCCACACTATTTTCATTTCATCGTCATCATTGTCAACCTATGACAGTCAATTACTGAACATAGGAAAGAAGAATGAAGAAGGCTTCATGGTGGCTTTTTGACAGAAAATGTAGGCAAACGAGCAAGCGTGTTATGTGATGGTGAACAACCAGCGCCGCCATCCGTACGAGACTAAAAGCACTGAGGATGCGATGAACTTAGAATTAGAATGTTATACATGAGAAAAATTATGAAAAAGATGCGGGATACCGGATAGCTTTTTAGAAGGATGAGGTATTAATAACTAGAGATCTCAGTGCCGGAATCCGATCTAACCTAACTGTCTCCGCTAAGGCAGCTGGGTATCCTTGAAGGATTTCCGGACGTGATATCAAATAGGAGGGGAAGAAGGGAGTAACAAGGGGGGAAGAAAGAAATAAAGGAAGAGGAATGGCATAATGCCTACGAATCTTTACGCCTAACGTAAGAAATGCGGTATCACAACGAAATACTAATTGTAGTATCTCACAAAATATCGGCATCAAATTGTTGATGCCGATATTTTGTGAGAGTAGTGACCAATTAGCACAGTGACGGAACCCCGTCTACGGAGTCCATAGCCTAAAAATAATCCACCAACGTATCCATCCACGTCCAGGGGTGATGTTTATGGGATGTGAAAAAAAATATGTGGGAGTGTCGTAGTAACTCGCGCGTGGTAACCCAATCTTTCCGCAAGCAAGCTTTTTTGCAAGCTTGCCTGTATCTCAATAAAAGTCACATCCAGTTCAACACAATCCGTGTACGGCACTCAAGGTAACTACAACGTTCGCTTTATACCGCGTGAACTGGGGCAATGGGAGTGTCTTAGGGCGCGAACTCTACCATAAACGTTAAGATTAATAAAGTTGATGGCGGTTTAAATTCTTTTTAGTGACATTCTGTTATGATTTTTAAGACCCCGAGTTCATTTGAACCGTGTCTAGTGCGGGTGTAGTAAAGTCACTTTAGTGTCGTTCTCAATGCGATATTGGGTCGCTAAAAATAAAAGAATGACGACCTAACTGGATCAGTGAAGATACCATACGGTACCTTCCGCATTCGAAGACGATTCGCGGGTTCAATTTCAATATTTATATACACAGATGTCAAAAAATTTTGTATTGCGTATTCGGATCAGAAAAAAATATTGTGTCAAATATTTCACAGATATACCAATAGAAAATATTGTACAGTACATTGGAAATGACCATATTTGAGTGATTAAATACAATTTTTTCAGAAAACCTAATAGTTTTCTTTGGCTCTGGTGGTAAGTTGCCATTTTGCAGTTTAAGACGTTTTAATTTTTTGCGTCGATGTATTATATAACAGAAAAAATATATTTATTCCGTTCCTCCAAAAGTGGGGAGACCCGTGCTCAGCAGTGGGACATACATAATGGGCTGTGGAAAAAATATAAGGGTGTAAGCAAATTTAAATACCTGGGGTGCACTGTGACTGAAACCTACAGTCGAGAGGACGAAATCGACATCCTCACACAAAACGTTTTGCTGCTTCTGGGTATAAAGACGAAACTCCGAATCTGCAATACGATTATTCGGCCTATTCTAACGTATGGATGTGTGACTTGGACACTAACGCCAACGAAAGAGAAGAAACTTCTAGTCGCAGAACGATAAGTCCTCCGTAAAATCCAAGATGACGGCAGTTGGCAAAATAGAAAAAATGCCGAAATCGAGCATCTGGTGGCTCAACCCAATGTAATCGGAGAAACTAAGGCTCACCGACTCCGTTGGCTGAACCACGCTGAGATGGCTAAGGATTAAAAAAGATCGCGCAGTCAAGAGAGCGTATGTGGGTCGCCCAACTGGTCGCCATCCTTAGGGGCGCCCCAGATACCGCTTGAGAGACACGATAGTGACTGACTTGCGCGACCTTCAAATCTGTAACTGGAAGAAAGTGGCGCAGGACAGGGCACGGGAGTGTAAGATCTTTTCGGAGGCCAAGATCCATTCTGGGTCTCTGCGCCAACAAAGTACATACATACATACATATCGTTTCCCGCCTACGCCTGATTCCCGTAGGGTAAGGCAAAAAACACATATCTTTATCTGCTACGATCTCGGCTTACTTTCCTTGTTTCACCCACACTCGTTACTCTTCTCATGCAACCCTGCCGGTTAAGGATACTCTTGACCTGTCCTTTCTTTAAAACTACAGCAATTAGTTCAAGGTATGGTCTTCCCCTAGCGACCCATCCATCCACATTCGCAACGTAAATTTCTTTTGCCAGTCGTCTTTCATCTACCCCATCTACCCAAACCATCGAAGCATCCCTTTCTCAATTTTTGTCACAACACCTTTTATTCCACATCGCTCTCTTATATCTTCATTTCTTATTCTATCATTCAAAGTTACACAAGACATACTTCTTAAATCTATCATTTCCACCGCATTCAGTCTGCTATCATGACTCTTCTGCCAAACCCAACTTTCACTATCATACATCAGAGTCGGAACAACCTGATGAACCTGATGAACCTTCAGTCGGGCCGTTTTAGACCCATTCAGACTATTCATAAAAGAATGCAGGGCTCCATTAACCTGATTATCAGCTTACACTCGCCTTGTATCTCTCGCTCTCAGATGTGTTGCCGTATATATTTACGTAGAAACACCGTAAATTATTCCACTTTACCACAGTTCGTGGCAGAAAACTGTGACTAAAGCCACATCATTGTTTAATCTACTTAAGTGACGGTGTGAAAAAATCCAATACAAAAGAAAAAGTGGTTCGCGTTCTTTTTATAGCTGTTCTCTAGTTTATTAACAGCGGATAGTAATTTTTACAACTTGTAGCTGTATGTCGCTGGGTAATGGCGTATACTAATTTATTACTGTAGTCGCGAATGAGTCTATATGTGGAAGTTTTTGTGTTATGCATATCATTTGATATATTGGTAATAAAATATATCGTAAATAATAACAGTACGCTCTATTCAATATGTATTTTTTTAAACATAACATTTTATATATATATTTCTTATTTTATATATTTTATTATATATATTTATTTCATATATTTATTAATTTATAAAAGAAATATATAAAATAATTAATAAATAAAATTGAAATATTTTTTTTTTATTAATTCTTTATTTTATACATGGCCTACCCCGCAGGGGTTGGCAGAGACCACAGAGCTCCATCCGCTACGATCCCGGCATCCATTCTTCCTCTCACATTCATCGCAGCGAAACGGCTCTTCATCAGTCGCTTCTCGCCCTCGTGGGAATCAGGACGTGACGGGTGGCGAACCTAGTCGCCGTCATTTTTTAACAAATTATTATATATATATTAAAAAAATTTAATAGACTTCGTCATAGTGAATCCCAAGAGCCACAAAGGAGGATGGAGGGTAGCCCCAGCAGAGCCCCGTGTGCTGAGGTAAGACACTATAGTACCCGGGGAGTCCGATCCCGGGACGGTCGGCACGCTTGTGACTAAGCTCGCCCCTAGCCACGCATCCTTTGGCACGGCAGAAAGGAATGATGGATTTAGACAGGTGATTAGATCGACTAACGGAGAGCCGTTTAGCTAATGTGAGAAGAAGGATGGATGAAGAGATGAATGAGTGTGGAGGAAGTAAAGAAGGTGTGCCGGGATCGTAACAGATGTAGATCTGTGGTCTCTGCCTTCTCCTACGGGAAACAGGCGTGACGACATGTATGTGTTTAAATAAAATGACCACATATTCTCACTATCAGAAACAAAAACTAAAGTGACAGTAAATTCAGCTCTATTTAAAGGAGCAATAAAGAAAAACCCATAAATTGTTGAAACGAAAACTCGATTGCCCCGAGAAAACATCGGGCGCATAGCTGTCGCCCAATATAAAACTCGTCAAAACTTGATTACAAACTTATTCAATGTCAGATGGAAAGTAAATTTACTAGAAGGAGGGTAAGCATTTTTTCCCTTAAATTAAATTTGGGTTCTGTAGAATACTAATAATAGTTTATTAATCATTTCTTTTCTCCTATTTAACATATAGACGCAAAAAAGCGAAAACATATTAAACCACACAATGAAAACTTACCACCAGAGCTAAAAAAAAACTATTTTTATGGCATAGAAAACCATACGAGCAGGTGTGTCACCTGTTGGATACCAATCAACACCGCCCATAGTGACGTGAAAACATAGAGCTGGGAGACTCTTTATATTTTTTTCTATCCTATTCTCTTTGTATTTTTTTCTGATCCGAATAGGCAATATTTTTTTTAATCTATATCATTTGCAACAAAAATGGTATTTTTTTTATGTTGGCAGAGACCACAGAGCTCCATCCGCTACCATTCATCGCAACGAAACGCTCCATTAGTCGCTTTTCGCCCTCGTGAGAATCAGCTTTCGAGGATTTTCGCTTTTATGCGTTGTTATATTTATTTTATTAAATAAAACTAAAGGATCATCAGTCCTTGGGAACTCCATAAGTCCAAGAAGCTATCACGCCTCACGGCCCCCCGCTTTGCTCTCTACGGCACACACTTTGGGAACCTTTGCGATAAATTGTACGTGAGTATATTAAGAAAAAGTACAATATAAGGTATTATTAAGAAAAGGTACCACCATACCACCACTCTGTGAAACCAGCTACCTTCGGCAGTCTTTCCGAACCAATACGACATTGGCACCTTCAAAAAACAAGCCTACACATACCTAAAAGGCCGGCAACGCTTCCGCGACTCCTGCGGTGTCGCGGTTGTCTACTTGCTTGCTGTGGCGTTGATTGCTTTCCATCAGGCGACACGCTTGCTCGTTTGCCCTCCTATTCCATAAAAAAGGGTACGGCAAAAACGGAAATATTATCATAATTGTAATAACTTGGTGCTCAGAATATTTGCACAAGTGTTTGCAAGTCATAAAGTGATTTAATTTCGTCAAAAAAAAGCATCACTCGTATTACCGTCCCGAGTTCCGTAGCGAGAACCCTAATAAAGAGAGTGAGTTGTTTTCCCGTCGACGGCTAATTTCGCCCGAAACGCGAAAGTTTACAAAGAAAATATTATTTTTCGCGTAACATAATATCTCGAGTGAGTCATTAATCAACGTCTTGTTCTTATTTTTGATAAATATTTTTGTCGGCTTCGCACAGATCGGGAATTTTAATCAACATGCACTCAAGATTCTAATTAGTTTTCGACATATTACACTGTTTTGTTTCTCTGTGAAGTTGACAAAGATCTTATTACATTTATTTTTAATGAACATTTTAATCTGGCAACATTTTAATTATATTAGTAGTAATATTTGTTTATTTTATTCCTTTAGTACTGTAGCGTGCCTGCCGTTCTTTTTCGTCGACACACGGGATCTTTAGGGGGTGTTTATCTTCTATAAATCTTCTATTATCTTCGATATCATATGTACATTTATATTATATTCACACAATTTATAAAAAAAATATTTATTTGTGCTAATAAAAGCCATATGTTACATTCGAGACGTCAGTAGATCGAATGCATTTTGTTTTATATCACAATTTATTTCTTATTCATTTTAATTATTTATTTAATTAGGAATGTAAAAAAAGTAATAAAATGCAAAAGGTTCTAACGCATACACAGTGATACATTTATTAATGTATCACTACAGTACATATCCATATAGACAACAGAAAACAAGCACACCCAAACTATTTTGATAAGAGATCCCTTTTTCAAAATGAACTGATACCTCAGACCCCTATAGCCAAATTATACTTTAAAAATCCTACCTCTAGTTTTTTTCCTATTGATACAAAATACTTACCACTATAGAAACTTTATGGTTGGTGGTTTAGTTTCGATCCGTAAGGGTCGATATACTTTAGGGTTCCCTGGTCTAGCCAAAGAATGAACTCGGCGTGTTGGAAGAGTCCTATGCCCAGCAATGGATTGCCGTAGGCCATTGATGATGATGATGGTGAAGTTAGAAACAACTCAGAAAATATCGCTACAGATATTTGTATAATTATGAACATATATAGAACTAAACATTTCAAATATATGCAAATTCAAAAGAAGTCTGGAATATATACGCTAGAAGTCATTGGTGTTTCTCTACAAAAGATATGAAAATATGTCTAGAGATATTCATAAGTCGAGGACACTGGAGTGCTTCTTGTAAAGAAATAAAAGATGGACACATATTCATCCGCCATTACGGAGTCCTCTAGGAATCTGCGTTTTATTACCATCCACGGGGTGGGTTGTGTTTTATAGGCACACGCTGTATCTGGATAACTTCTTGACGTGTGGCCCAAGTTAAAGAAAACTGCCGGATTTCGGATTGCGATCCGAATCGTCGATGACCAAGATCTCACCGATCGGCTTGATTCTCTAGCGCTGCGGAGAGATGTCTCATCTCTCAGCATTTTTTACCGCCTTTATCATGGGGAGTGCTCCGAGGAATTGTTTGGAATAATTCGCGCCGCGGAATTCCACAACCGCACAACTCGCCGTAAAGAAAAATTTCATCCCCACCACCTGGATGAGTGGCGATCTACTACGGTGCGTTTCGCTCGTAACTTCTTTCCACGCACCACCAGTTTGTGGAATCAGTTACCCTCGGCGGCCTTTCCGAACCGTTACGACATTGGAACCTTCAAAAAACAAGCCTATACATACCTAAAAGGCCGGCAACGCTTCCGCGACTCCTGCGGTGTCGCGGTTGCCCGTGGGCGGCGTTGATTGCTTTCCATCAGGCGACACGCTTGCTCGTTTGCCCTCCTATCCCATAAAAAAAAAAAAGAAAAAAAAATTTTATATTTTAATTTTAATAATTTTAAATTTATAAACTATTATACTTTTTTATTAAAATATATATAGATAAACAGAATAAATTAATAATTGTTAATTTAATTAAATAACTTATGAAAATTGTCAATAAATTGGTAAAATAATTAGTAAAGAGAGTAGAAAAGTATTTTTCAATTCAATTTTTTTTTTCAATTTCATAAAATCAATAACTTTCAATATTTTTCAATAAGTGGGAGGGGGAAGGGGAGGGAGGAAGGCGGGGGGAGGGGGGGGGGAGGAAGGCGGGGGTGAGGGGGAGGTGATGAGCCTCAGGAATTCAGCCGCTCACCGAACGAAGCGCGTTAGCTAAGCTACCACCCAAACGCCGGTTTTCTATGGGAGTGTGGTACTTCCCCGGGCGAGCCGACCCAATCATGCTAACTGACAGACAAATATTATGGCATTCTTGACAAAGTATTCGTCTTCAGTGTGACTCTACAACTATCGTATATA
>JASFAT010000054.1:0-27250 GCA_031353405.1 Baronia brevicornis | reverse complement strand
CGCAGACGCCGAACTCGCGAGCCAATCGATCTTGTACTAACAACTTTGGATCTTAGCCCGGAGGGAAAGCAAATTTTTAATGTCAAAAAAGTTTGCGGTCTCTCTGGCATTACAATTGAACCGCCGCACAAAAACGGCCGGACAAATCAGTGCCACCGATGCCAATTATACGGCCATTGCCAACGAAATTGTTACGCGCGCCCTCGCTGCGTTAAGTGCGCGGGTGACCACGCCTCGGCGGAGTGCACACGCACTCCCGAATCCGCTGAGCCCCCTCGCTGCATTTTATGCGGCCAGGAGGGCCACACGGCTAACTACGGGGGTTGCTCACGCGCCCCGCGTAGAAACCGCGGAGGAGTAAAACACCGCCTCCGACGCAACGCGGCGATCGCAGCTGCGAACGGCATTCAACAACCAAAGGCCGGACAAAACGTCGCGACCCCTTTGTCGGCACCGACAACAACTCCACCGCACGCACCTGCGCCGCCGAAGGCTACAACAATGTCCCAATCCGCGGTCATAAAAACCTCCGCGAACAATCCAACAGTCGCGCCTATTGTCCGTGAAAATGCTTGGGCTAAGCCGCTAAACTTAAACAATGCGGGCACTAATCCACTCAAAAATGCACCGGTCAAAACTGCACAGATGGCGAATAATAAAAATTCCGGGGACTTAATCGCCGATTTCTCGTTAGTGAGTGACTTTTTGTCATCAATAAATATGTCCGAGCTACAAATTCTCGCGAACAAAATTAGGACCGCACGTAACGGTAAAGACAGGCTCATGGCTTTAGTCGACCACATGAGCCTAATCAACTCCTTGGGTGACTTTCAAGCCCGTTAAGCTATCTTAAGCACTTCGACACCATCCCATCAAATCTGTAAAATGTATAACAAAAATACAGGTAGAATTAAACCTCGCTCTCTGACTGTCGCGTATTATAACGCTAACAGCTTAAACAAAGGCATCCGTAACTCCGACACACAGCGCAACGAAATTGCTGAATTCCTCCGCACTTACGAGATCGATGTAATGCTTATACAAGAGACTTTTCTCAAACCTAGTATTCGCGATCCTAAAATTGCCAATTATAATATAGTCCGTAACGATAGGTTGCGCTCCCGTGGAGGTGGCACGCTTATATATTACAAAAAGTCTCTTCACTGTATCCCATTAGACCCTCCGTCATTGACCAACGTAGAAGCATCCGTTTGCATGATAGCCATGACCGGTCACGCGCCCATCACATTAGCTTCAGTTTACCTCTCCCCAACCAAAAAGATAATTAAAAATGACATCGAGGCACTCTTGAACTTAAACCCTGAAGTCATTCTGTGTGGAGACTTAAACTCCAAACACGAAAGCTGGAATTCTACGTCCAACAACACAAACGGCAACTCACTGTTTAATTTATCGATACAATTACACTTCGATGTAATTGGCCCGGAAACTCCGACACGATACCCAACCCACCCGGGCCACTCTCCTCAAGTCCTCGACATCACGTTGTTTAAAAATATAACCCTAGCTCTCAGGTCCATTGAGACCATTCACGAACTAAATTCCGACCACAGGCCGGTCATTCTCAAACTTGGACTACCCGACGCTCCTTTTGCCATCACGAAAAAAGTGATAAATTGGCGCAAATTAGCGACAAAGCTAGAATCTTCTAGCTCTGCGCAGTTAAATAACATTCCCTCCAGCATAGACTCACGCGATTCAGCTCTTAAAGCTATTGACTCTCTCTCCGCGCATATAAGCACATCGATCGAAAACTCGTCGAAAGAGGTCCCTGCGGCAAACGATCGCCGTTGGGTCCTTCCCGGAGATCTCAGACGTTTGATTAGAGACAAAAATGCCGCCCTCAGACGGTACGATCTCTACAAAACAGACGAAAACCGATCTCGGCTACGCCGCCTCCAAAGGGCTGTAAGAGAGCGCATAGCCGAGTTTCGCGCGCTCACCTGGGACAACCTGCTTGAGAGCTTATCCCCCGACGACCATGCATACTGGCGTCTGGCGAAAGCTCTCAAGACGGACTCCACCGCGTCATTCCCACCGCTTGTCAAACCCAACAGCAATGCGCTCGCGTTCGATGACTTGGAGAAGGCAGAATGCTTAGCTGACAGTCTAGAGGCCCAGTGCACCCTCTCCACCAAATCATTCGATCATGCCCACATCTCGCATGTGGACGACGAAGTCGCGCGTCGGAACTCACTACCACCAGCGGACGAACCACTGACACCGATCTCACTCGACGAAGTTAAAAACATCATAAAAAACTGTAAAAGCCGCACGGCCCCGGGCGCTGAAGGCATTAGATTGAGTTGCCTCATCCACCATTCAATTACTTTGGTTATCTGAAGCATCAGGCAACTAGCCATGAGTATAAGAAAAAAAGATAATTGGATTAAACCATTATCATTGCAAGTCTACCATTTTCATAACAAAGTATGAGGTAATAGTTTTGGATGGATTGAATTCTGAATGAATTCTAATAAATTGTAAATATCTTGATGTAATATGTGGTAATGGTCAGTTTATTAATTATATTGTGTATATGTAAAATTTTGACAGTATTTTAAAAGGTTTAATTATAACAACTTTTTTACATGTCATTTTTATCATGAATGCTCATATGTTAATTAGAAATTAGTAGTCTTAATTAAAATTACTTTTTCTCAGGTATAATTGATAACAGAGGGAATAACAAATTATTATGCAAGAATATTATTTATTAATTAATAAAAAATCAAGATGTTTTTGGAAAATAAGTATCTACCAAATTGATAGAATCTAATGTTCTAAAAAAATAAAATTAACAGTAAAAACATGTTGAATGTGTTTACTATTCATTTTATTTTTTGTAACTAAACTAATGTATGGGTTAGATTGCATTTGATTTTCATCATTATTGCATGTAGTTTTATAAACTTGTTATAAGCATAGACATAATTAGAAGCTAATTACATCACACTATTTATAAATAAGGTCTAAGGTATTATTTATATTAAGTCTGTTAGGGATACATACAGTATCACAGTTCATTTCTTCCCATGGGTTATCATATCAGGGACAGTGGAAGCAAATGCCAATGGATGGGCATCATTATTTGATTAATAAAAAAAATCAAAATCAAACAAACGAATTATTTTTATTAAACATAAAATAGATTAAAGAAAAACCATCCCAAATTTAATTAACGTGTATGTAATTTATATATATTTATATAATTAAGATAGAGATTCTCTAGAACAATTACAAAGTAATTCTCGCCTTGTAGAAGAAACAAATACACAGTTAAAATAAATAGTCATTTCTATAAATAAATTGCACTTACCAGTCTGTTCTTTGCGATTTCATCGTACGTGAGATACGAGAATATATTTTCCACCATAACAATTGGAAGACTTAACAAATCCATTTTAAAATCAATAATCAGAAGCAAATAAAGTTATTTTATCACATAAGAAAATAAACTTAAATTTTGTAACACTGTTTACGTTAAGATGTAAACCGAAGTTATTTTACTTCGCGATTTTTCTTCGTTTGCTTTTTTTGTTAACATTTACTTCATAGCTCTGAATTCACATACTTTTTAGCCATTTCTTTTAATACGTTTTGCTTAATATTTAACAATCAAATCATACATAAGTTACAGAGATATATACATAAGTTACAAGAATTCGTAATTATAACTTACTATCACGTTATTTATTGGTAAAATTAAACTTTGATATAAGCAATTTATCTAGCCCGGTATCAGCCCCTTTAATTTTAGAGTTAATAATGTAATGCCCCATATATGTAAACAAAATATAAAAATAAATCATGAAAGCTCTAAGTATAGTTAACATATTTTTTTCTTTTAATGGTTCCCACAAAAGAAAAACTCGTAACGATTTTAAAAGGTAACCTACGAATAAAATTGCAGGCCACAGGCAGGAAATATTATCTATTTTGACAATACCTACAAAAATTGATGAGTATTTTCCATCAAATATAGACATCAGCAACACCAGATATATTGTTTATAAAATGTTTATAATTATTGGCGCATATTTTGCGTATGAAATAAATAAAAAAGCAAATCATCAAACTGAAATATATAATGTTAAAATTTAATTTTCTTATAAATATTACAAAAAATATATTTGTAAAGTTAATATAACGAAATATTTAAGTGATTTTTTTATTAAATCAGATATTCTTGATTTACTTTTCCTGGGTATGAAATGTGAAAAAAAATATTTTTTATCATTTCTTTTACAAGTTACAATTTTCATTTATGCTCAAAGTAACTTTGCTCCATTTTATTCCGATTTCATCAACTATCTATTATATCATTATATAATTTTTTATATAATATTATTTCGTTATGGAAGCTATCAGTGAATTCTGCCAATGTCAACGGCAAGTCAATATTGACCGCTGATCATCAATGTACTGACATTATTTAATAACATAATAAGTCAACTCTGATATCTTTTGAAAAGATAAAAAATTTAAGATTTTCATCTCTTCTTGTTAAGATCTACTTTTTAAGTACGATTTCTTTTTTCGTATTATTTTTATCATTAGGCGTAAATTTTATCTTTAAACGTTTTTACTTTGCCACTAACCGGTTTATTCTTTTCTTCTTGACTTATTCTTTGGTTTAATCCTTCAATTTTTCTTTCTTCAATGCACAAGCAATAAGTCTCTTTTTAATGAAAAGAAATAAAAGACAAATTTAGGTTTTAGTATTCTCTGTAATTTTAATTTAGCATCTGGCTATATGTAAAATTGCAAAACCAAAATTCTTGTTCTTATAACAGAACGTAACCATTCATTATATTAAAATGACGCGCGTATTAATTCCTTAAAGTTAGAGTAAGTACCGAAGCAACAAAGAAATATGCCAAGGCCAGTGATTAATATAAATCTCATAAGTCTCCACTTCATGAAGCCAAGACCTGGATATTCATAGTCTAAGGAAAGTTCGATTATTGCTGGATAAATGAAGCCCATGTTTGATAAGCAGAACGAACCAATCTGAAACCAAAAAGAAAAAAAATAATTGTGGTTGTTATGATACCACAAAAAAGCCGACTCGCCTGGGAAAGTACTACACACAACATAGTATCGGTTTCGACCTAAAATTTGGGATCGGAGGCACAATTTTTATCCCCTTACTTTTTTCTTTCTTCTCCTCGCATTACTTCTTTTTCCTCTTCCACTATTCCACGTTGGAGCAATTGTATATTGCGCAAAACCCATAGAATATTTTAAATTTTTAAATATCCCATTCCTGGGCACGGGACCTCCCTATTTCTAAGGGGAATGGGCAGTACCAAAACATGCTTGTCCAGGACGGATCGTTTGAGCACCTGCCACCAAACTTAAAAAAATACCTGTAAACCATTCATATACTTATCCTGGTGCTCGATTTGAAGTTGTCATCATTAACTCCGATAGCGATAATTCATTTGATGGCGAAAAAGCATATATATATCTTTCCATCAAGTCGTATATCATTGCTCATTTGCCTTCCTATCCAATACGAAAATAGGTTTCTCCTTGCTTAAGAAAAACCTATATCGTGTGGCTTGCTAAAGAATATTGATGCGATTAATGTACTTCATTTGAATTTGTTTGAGGATTTTCATTTCTTAACTTTTAACATCCTGAATGGCCCAGAGGAGATGCTACCGTTTATAGAGTCAATTGGTTCGTATATATGGGTGAGTGTTTTTGACGTAATTGTGGGCCGCTAGGTCGCATCATTTTTTTAGAGACACTTCGAGTGTATTTTGTATTATCTGTAGTCCTTGTCTTAAAATAAATTTTAAACCGGTAATATGTGTGTTATAAATATATTGTTAATTCGATAAATTACTCACAATACGAAAAGATTTAATAATTCAAGGTTGAAGTTCTAAATTATTACGCATAAAAACTGCAAAATAATACATGGACTTAATTGCCAAATACAAGAAGACAACCAGTGTACAAGTGAAGCTTCATACAGGGGCGTAAGACCTTTTCATATCCTCACTCAGATCACCCTTTGCCCTATTTCTACTAAAATCGCCTTATAGGAATATATGGTGTGGTGTGCATCATTCACTTTTTCATAAATCGTCATTATGAATGTGTCGCCTAAGGTCTTAACTAAAAAGCGCAGTTCTATTAAAGGTAGCTTGACACATTTAGTTAAATATGTAGATTCCCTTTCCCAGTGTTCCGAGTTGACTGAACGACAAATAGCTGAATTAAGACTACGTCAGCAATCAGCATTGAGCACATTAGAAAAATTTAATATTATACAGACTGCTATAGAAGAATTGGCTGATGAAGATGAATATGAACAGCAATTTTTAGAAAGAGAGGTGTTTGAAAATACTTATTATGGTGTTTTAGCAACTATAGAATGTCTACTTAAAAATGATAAAATTGACTAGTAATGATGCACGTAAATTTAAGAATAATTTACTATTTAAATTGCCCACTATTACACTGCCTTCATATGATGGAACCTATGTAAATTGGTTAGAGTTTCGTGATACATACTTATCAAATATACATAATTGTAAAGAGCTAGATGACATTCAAAAATTTCATTATTTGAGATCAGCTCTCACTGGTAATGCCCTTCAGGTAATTAAATCGTTAGAATTTTCTTCCAACAACTACAAAATAGCGTGGGATATGATTATGGAAAGATATGACAATAAAAGTTTGCTTAATAATCATCATATCAAATCTATTTTTTCTATACCGAATATAACAAACGAATCACATATACCTATTTGCAGGTTAATTGATACAGTTGTTAAAAATTTAAGTGCCTTAAAGTTGTTAAAGCAGCCAACTGAATATTGGGACACTTTATTGATATACATAATTGTATCTAAATTCGATGCAGTCATGGAGGAAGATTGGGAACAGTACAAAATTAATTTTTCTGGAAATTCTGTTGAATTAATGAAATTAGACACATTAATAACATTTTTAAGAAAAAAAGCTGACATATTAGAACTTGTAGCTGACATATGTGTATTTAAAAAAAAATAATAAATCAAATAAGTTGATGTTAGATGAAAACCAATCTAATAAAAACATTAAGATTAGGCTGGTTCAACTATAGTGATCAATTTCAACAAGGAATTTAAACAAGATTCGCATTCATCTTCATGTGTTGTGGATCAGGTGCTCTCAAATGATGGCCAAACTAGTTCAGCCTGTAATGGGTAACTTACCTAGTGATCATCATCAGTCAGACTTTTAAGGTGCAGCATTGACTATGCTGGGCCTATGTACATTTTAAATTAAAAAGAAAGAAGTTCTAGGTTAGGGATAAATTATTTATGTTTATTTGCATGTCTCACAACGCTAGTGTTGCATGTAGAACTTGTTACATCATTATCATCAGAATGTAATATTTTAGCTTTTAAAAATGTTTATGTCTCACAGAGGCAAACCTACTCTAATGTAGTCAAACTATGGTAGGAACCTCATAGGTACTGTTAAGGAATTTTCAGATTTTCTATAAAATGGCTCAAAGGGTATTACAGACTACACTGCAAACAATAATATAAAATTTTAGTTTATGCCTCCTTATGTGACTCACTTTGGCGATTTATGGGAAGCCTGAGTAAAATCATGTAATCACCATATAACGCAAACTGGACCTATGAAGAGATTAGTATGGCTTTAGTACAAATAGAGGCCATCCTGAAATCCCGTTCCATGCATCCTGATGACCTTACGCTGCGGATGCCAGTCCACTTACTCATCGGTCGGCCTATGACGGTACCCGTAGGCCCAAATGTTACCATGCAATCTTCACATGCATTATCCCGCTTGACATATTGAACAACTCGGACAACACTTGAAAGCGCTGGGCAACCGATTACATATCCCAGCCTCAGAGACGCAATAAGTGGATGGAGAGTAAGGGTACTCTTGCTCCAAATACTCTGGTGCTCGTCAAGAATGACATCTTACCGCTACTCAAATGGCGGTTGGGAAAAATAATACACACATTCACAAGCAGAGATAAAGTGTCGCGAGTCGCCTCAATCAAGGTGTTATGGAAAAGGCTTTCTCAAATATTTGTTCACTCCCCATCTTCGTATCATTCCCAGCCAAGGATGATGGAATTAATGTTGAGAGCTAAGCAGAGCTCTCAAGGTGACCAAGGATATTGATTTTGTATTGTCTCTAGTCCTTATCTTTTAACATATTTGTAAATCTGTAATCCTTGTTTCTTAAACATATTGTAAATTTAATAAATACAAAAGGATTCAATAATTCAAGCTAACCTAAACTCCTGTGCATAGAGACCCCAAAAATACAGATTGCATAAAATAAGTGATATTTAGTTAGTCTGTATGCAAAAATAAACGAACTGATATTTAAGTCTGGATTATTATTGATGGATTGTGGAAAAATGTCCGCCCTATCTGCGACAGCCAAATACACATAACTTGCCATAGTCACCGGCATGCATATGGTGTGCTGGAATAAACCTTCACTCAGGAAACTATCGATGCAGCTTAACCGATAGGTTAAGCTGCATCAATTGATTGATAAACCAGTCAATTGATAAATCAATCAATTGATAAATCTAAATAGATAATTGATTGATTGATAAATCAATCGATTGATAAATCTAAATAGATAATTGATCGATTGATAAATCAATCAATTGATAAATCTAAATAGATAATTGATTGATAAATCAATCAATTGATAAATCTAAATAGATAATTGATTTATTGATAAATCTAAATAGATAATTGATTTATTGATAAATCAATCAATAGCCTCCAAGAAGCGCCACCTAGCTCGATCTTTGACTTCACGTATCCAGTTTCTGCCAGCTGCCCTGCGCAGATCGTCGCACCATGTAGCCGTCCCACACTACGTTTGCCGAGACGCGGTCTCCACTCTGGCACTCGTCGAGTGTCGGATCTCCGACAAACGTGACCAGCCCATTGCCACTTTAGTTTGCTAATTCGAAAGACTACGCCTGTGAATTTAGTTTCATTCAGAATCATATCTACCAGAGAAACTCCGAGCATAGCTCTCTCCATAGCTCTCTGAGCAACTCTGAATTTGTGATGTAGACGGTCTGTCAGCTTATAGTAGTCGTACTAAGTAGTAGTTGGATTTATTATAATTCTTATGTAGGGGTAGGCAAGGGCCATAGATCTCCGTCTGCTACAATCCCGGCACACTTGCTTTGCTACATTCACACTCATCACTCTCTTCAAACAAGTACTTTTGACCTGGCCTTTCTTAGGAAGATCAGCGAATTGGTCAAGGTATGTTCTCCTTCCTCTCCTATCGACCCTTCCATCAACATCCGCAACGTAAATTTCTTTTATCAGTCGTCTTTCATCTATCCTCTCTATGTTCCCAAACCATCTAAGCATCCATCCTAGCATTATACTCACCTGTAATAATTCTTATTGTATTTTTTTATCTTTAGATATATTCTTTAAATTTGTTTTTCGAGTTTCTTGCTATTTTCAATGTAGTTCCTACATCAGAGTAAATATATCTTTGGTTTAGTGATCTTTATCCTCAGTTTAGGTGTCAGGATAACTCCATCCGCCTAGACAAACCGTGTTATAGTCCATTCCCCAAGAAATCGGGAGGCCAAAGGGAAAAAGATGAGACACCAATGATTGATATATTTGAAATAATAGATAAAATGCGAGAAAATTTGTTGACTACAACAATAAATAGTTAATAGTTACAACAATACTACAACAATAATATATACCACATACATAATATCAGGTCGGGGCACAAAGTATTTTCGTATTTTGAATGTATTATTAGTAATCAAACCTTACTTAATGTAACTGGCTGCTTTTAATCCATTTAAATTTGACATTCAGACGATGCACTAAATAAAAAAAAATCTAGTTCCCGCCATTTTTCAATTGTTTTTCAAGCAAGCAAAATGAACGTATGTGACGAAGAAATTCGGTACATTTTAAAGTTTTATTACAAAAAAGGTAAAAATGCGACGAACGCCGCGAATAAAATTTGTGCGGTTTATGGACCTAATTTGGTATCAATAAGAGTAGCACTAATGTGGTTCAAGCGTTTCAAGTCTGGATATTTTAGTGTGAAAGATGAGGTTCGCCCTGGACGCCCTGTCACAGATAAAATCAGTGCCATTTTTGAGAAAGTGGAGCAATATGCGACATATTAGTAGTTACGACATTGCTGAAGAACTGGATGTTGATCATAAAACAGTTTTACGGCATTTACGAAAGTCTGGGTGCAAGAAAAAACTTGACATTTGGGTACCACACGATCTCACTGAGAGAAACCATGATAATGCCAGATCGCACTCATATATAGCCACGCAGCAAAAATTGAGAGAGCTTGGCTGGGATGTGTTGATGCATCCTCCGTATAGCTCTGACCTTGCTCCATCAGATTTCCACCTGTTTCGGTCATTGCAGAACTGTTTAGGAAGCATAAACCTAACCTCAAAAGAACACTGTGAACACTACCTGTCAGATTTTTTTAATCAAAAAACTCAAAACTTCTACAGGAATGGGATCATGGCACTACCCCAATACATAAAACAATACGAAATACGAACAATACGAAAATACTTTTGCCCCGACCTAATATATATATATATATATATATATATATATATATATATATATATATATATATATATATATATATATATATATATATATACATATATACATATATGTATACATATATATATATATATATATATATATATATATATATATATATATATATATATATATATCACATCAGACTAGATAGTACATCTTATGGGAGGTTGGTCTAGCAATGGAATACCACTGGCTGATGAGATAGTTATAAGTCGATTGTTAGTCTCCTTTGAATTAGATGCTTACCATAAATTACGTCACATGTTCAAGGGGAGGCAGAGGTTCAATGGAGTGTGACATCGAGTGACAAGAGGTAGTCTTAACCTTTGTGGTAACACATGCATCAAGTTAAAGAGCTAAAACTCTAAATTCGAAACTTCACGTGTGGCAAAGGCTCCAAAATCAAATGAAAAATGAAATAAATGTGACGTATGGATTGATGTTTGTATGGACTTTATGGGAGTTTATGTGTAAAAAGAACAATGACATGATATATCATTGACATGATATATTATTGACATGACATCATTGACATGGCATATTATTGACATGACGTATAATTGACATGACATATAATTGACATGTCATGATGATGACATCATTGTTTTTTTTTTTCAATTTTTCCCTGGAAACAGATTTAAAATTAATACTAACCAAGCCCATGAACACAGCAACATTAGGAAAGGTGACCGCAATCAGTGTGATTACCACAACGAATATAGCTCTGTAAACCCTTTCCACTATCCAGTATTTAGATGGATCATGGCGCTGCTTAAGATAGAACCAAACCAAGTCGAACGGCACCCAGAAGTTCAGCGCAAATGTACAGTAGACCATTAACGCCATGAAAACTTTCAACGTGATCGCCACTCTGGAAACAAAAGAATCATTATTGGCTTAGCAGTCAAGAATTAACTTCGCCTGCTTTTTTATATTCTGCTAAGACTGCTGAATCATTAAATTCGGATAACGTCACAAGAATCATGATAATTGTCGCATGAAGTTTTGAGATTAGAGTTTTAGGACTTCAAATTTATGTATGTGGTGCCATAAATTTATTTCAAGGGATGAGTCTTAATTTTTTCTTTAAAAAAAAAATCTTTAAATTAACTTGAGAAGTAACTCGATGTCACGCTTTTTCTTAACGTGTGATGTAATTTATGCAGATAAATTAAATCACACGTCAAGGGGGAATTCCCTACCCTACGGGGAATACCCTAATTCAAAGAGGAGACTAACAATCGATTTATGGCTAACTTATCAGTTAGTGGTATTACGTTGTTAGGCTAACCTCTTAGGCTAGACGCAACACGTTTTTGCCAGCCTCTGCATTGATGTTCCATCCACCCGGAAGGCGTTCCACATTAGGTTTACCAAAACGCGGTATCCACTACAGAACTCGTCTGCTAGAGTGACTCTCTGAGTGTGTGACCACCTTATTGACAATTCAGTTTACTAATTCGAATAGCTGTATTGGATATTTCTTCATTTCGAAACATATTGGGTGTCTGGTGGCAGAATGTTTTTTCTCTAATTTTTCTAAATATTTCTTAAAGGCCGATAATGTTTCTGTAATGTCTATGACACAGTAGATGTCTATAAGCAGCGTTGATGATAGCTTCCCGTCAGATGACATGCCAGCTCGTTTCTTCCTTGCCTTCCCATAAAAAAGTGAGACGTGGCGCCGTTTAGTTGAAACAATGTGCGTGAAGTGAATGCAGGCAGTGTGGGGTCTAAAAAGTGTGTATGTGTGTGTTAAGACTCAGACCATTCGACGCAGTTAGTTTTTTTTAATCCGAAAATGTAAATTTTTTTTTAACGTCCATGCCATTTACGTTGTAGTTTCGTTGTATCGATATATCTATTGGATTTGATGGAATATACATACATATCAAAAAAGAAATATCCAGGGACGTGCCAAGGAGTCTGCTACTAGAGGTTTTTTGTATCTTGCCACACTAAAGATTTTAAACTATTGTATAATTTAAAACAAGAAAATATATAAGAAGAGAAATATTTTAAATTATTGTACAATTTACTCAGATTGTCAACTCCCTTTTTTACTAAATATTGTGTGTGTGTGCATGTGTCATTAATAAAGGATTAATTCATTTAATGAATGCAGAGAAAATGATTGCACTCACCCATCCCAGGGGAAATTAACAGTCACAGGTGAATCAGACTTCTCACCAAAACCCCAGTAACCGAAGAAACCTATAGTCAAGACTATAAACACGACGATGGACATGCCTGCAAAAAAATATCAATATTGAAACACTGCGCATTGCGCATTGAATCGAACGCAATGAATCACACATAGACACACGCACACATTTACGCCTACATACATATAACACACGCGCGCACACTAATACGCTCGCTTGTCATGTGCGTGGCGTGTCGGCATGTGTGTGTGTGTGTGTGTGTGTGTGTGTGACACACACGCCAACACGCCACCACACACACATCAAAGATCCTGCACATCAAGGATAGAAGATACAAATTCATGACATACAGATCGCATGCTTTTCTGAGCTATTGTTGGTTTAATAAATATTCCAAAACCTATGACCTCGGATCGTATACCGGATCCTTACCAGCGGCGCTATTGCTGCTTTTAAAATCTTTGATCAACATCATAACATCATTATATAACGATTATCTGGCTGATGCCTATCAGCTGAACATTGGCCTTTACCAAGGCCTGTCTCATTACTGACCACCTTTATCCTCACGCTTATCCAAGGTGGGGCGTCTAGTGCCTCTAGCATGAATTACTATCGGAAAAGTAAATTTAACGAAGAGGGACTACTTTTGTATGGAAACACCCATCAGCGCCATACGTTAGAGGAAGCATTATACAAATTGGATTTTTTATTTATTTAATTGATAGAAAGTATAATGTTATATTATAATACATATAAGCCCAATAAACCTTATTGGTTTTTCCCAGACCCCTCTCAATTGAATTAAATAATTTATTAATCTTATAATCTATAAAAACATAAATCATAATATCACAAAGTTATCTATATAATTTTATCTGTTTTAAATCTTATGAAACTAATGGCGATCTACATATGTTTTGAACGTTCGGCCATAACTTCTTGATCCATAGGATATTATCGATTGTACTATTATTTTATACATATACTAGCTTTTGCCCGCGTGGAACTTGGTCTGCCACATTAAGTTTCGTGACAGATCATTTTAAATAAATATATAATTTTTTACTTAATAGTGAAACTATATTACGACCAAAATTACATAAAATCATTACAAATTGTAGCCTTTATGTTATTCCGATGTATAACCTATATTACTGTAAAGTTTCATCCAAATCCGTCCAGTAGTTTTTTCGTGAAAGAGTAACAAACATGATGTATGTTTGTTACTCTTTCACGACAAAACTACTGGATACTTACATACACAAACTTTCGCATTTATAATATTATTAGGATGGGATAGGATAAGATAATAAAATTCGATAAGGTGTCTTATTTTACATTAAATAGAATCTGCTCAATATAGTTCGCAAATCGTTACAGATTTTATTAATATCGTATTTTTTATCGATCACACTCGTATATATATGAGTTAAATTTGTGTATTTTTAAAGCATGTAGTAGATGTAGTGCATGTAGTGCAGAGTAAATATCACTTGTTGCGTTAGTAATCGAATAGTTAATGAGTTCTAAAATGACTCGCTTGTATGAAAAATACATATTCTTTCAAAAGTACTACACTCAGATTTTTCTTAACGCAAGGTACGCTGCGTATCACTCGAGTGAAAACACAACAAACCTTTACAAATTTTACTATCGAGTTTACTTTACTTGACACGAAAAACTCACACTACCCACTTTGCGCGTTTTCGAATAGGTTTCGAATTCGAGTAGTAAAATTTACTAATCTTACTACTCGAATTCGAAACGTACATTATAATGTCATTTTGAATGACCTTCGAATTGATAGGAGTCTATATATGTTGTGGTTTTATGGTACCTATTAATTTAATAGTGTTAAAGAAATAGAACAGAACTGTCATACCAGTTCCAAATATATTTGGAAAATACTAATGAGTTTACTACTCATGCTAGAGGCACATACTCGAAATAAATACCTGGAGGCCTTAATATATATTTATCCGGATGCACGGGACGAATCCTCGTTCACTGATCCCAAAGGCGGTAGGCAGCTTTGCCATTGATCAATGGAGTCAGGCGTTACTTTGCGGAAATCCTTCACTACTTGGATAGTCAAAACCTTTACTTAGCTAAGATCCGCGACAAGTAAAGAATAACAGAAAATTAATAATGTGTGTTTTCCTGCTGGATGAAGTGGATATATATACACAACACCAAACACACACTACCACTTTTCCACATTGTATACGACACGCGTTTCGCCCCAACACGAGGCATCTTCCGGTATAGTAGACTATAGGGAAGACAACCGAAAAGTCTAATTTTTAGATTGTCTTTGCCACTGAACAAATGAGGTTGGGGAATTCAGCTCGCAATAGTCTGTACATTAAATTTAAAATGTCCATACCGGCGGTTAAAACCAAGCCGATTTTTTTTGGTTCCGCCATGTTGTTCTCAACGGCCAGGATGACACCGACTCCTTCTATACTGAATACGCAAACACCCATGAACTCCAACAATCCTGCCAGGTCCTTATACACGGGAAGGTCTAAAGGGCTACTCGCGGCAGATGTTGAGCCGTAGTACACTGTCGCAATTGCAACGAGTACTGAAAAATAAATTAATAGTGATAAACTACCCTCAGTATTGTACATAAATAAATGTAGGCAAAAAAATTTCAGTTAAAAGGTTTTAATAACACATTAAAATAATTTTTTTTAGATTCTTTGTGTATTACATCTCTGTTCGCCAAAATTCAGTCGGGGCGAGATCCATTCTAATCGCCGTAATCGCCGAAATATACCACCATAAATGGGTAGCTCGGGTAATTAGTGTGACCATTAGAACAATAAAAATCAGTCGGGGATAATATAAGATTACGGCTATACCCCCAAAATTTTTTTTTGGGATAGGAAGGCAAACGAGCAGGCGTATCACCTGATGGAAAGCAATCAACGCCGCCCATAGACATTCGCAGCGCCATAGGCAGTACGTAAGCGTTGCCGACCTTTAAGGAAAGTGTCATTATGGGAGTGGGAAAGGGAGGGGGTGGGGGGAGGGTGTTGGGCCACCGGAACTCAAAAGTGACTGCAAAGAAGACTGCAGTTGACTGAAGTATACCGTTGCTGTACTGAGATAAGAGCTTTTGTTTGATCTCGTTGATAATCAAATGTGGGTATTCGTGATACAATAATACTTGACTAGCTTTGTTTAAGGTTTGTCTATATTGACTCACCAATAAAAACGTCGGCAACGATTGAGAACGGAGCAAGGTATTTCAAGCTGGTGATCATACATATAAGGATGCAGGGTAACATCAACGCTAGAATGTAGATCCTTAAAGGTGGATTCCCTTCGAGACTGACTTCATTGGTACCCTCAACCAGCTGCTTTATTGTCCTGCAGATCACGACTTGGTAGACGCAGCACGAGCCGAAAAGGTCGACTGCGATGGTTACGTCAACTGCGTACCTGGAAGTGTTAGTAAAATTGATTTATTTATTTTATTTTATTTATGACAATTTACAGGTGAACTTGAATGGAGCATAGTAGGTCTCACTATTCAAATTTTTTTTGGTTTTTTATTTATTCAGTTTTGGAATTGGCTCATTGTTCAAATTTGGTTTCATTGTACTTATTTATGTGTAAATTATATATGTATTACATAATTTACACATAAATAAGTATATATATATATATATATATATATATATATATATATATATATTTATATACATATACATTTGGTTCTTACTACATAATTGAAGGAAAGTTAGATTTTTTAAATTAAGCCAAACGATCGACTATGCTTACTATGTTTTTAGCTACGTAAAAAAAAACTTCATTTTTCTTTAACAATTCTGGGAATAAATTAAAAAAATCCTTTGTGTCATTCTTTACGCTTTTAAAGGGTGTATCCACTAGTGTCTACCGGAATACTCGACGATTGTCATTAAAAAAACCATTACATTAGGCAATTGGAGAGGGATTAGAAAAAAATCTAAAATGTGGTTAGAAAGAATATTTTTAAAATAACACAATATTAAAAGTTTTGTTGTGAAATAATAACGATTTATAATTTAATATCTTTAAATTAAAACTGAAATATTGTAATATTTTTTATCTATTCCTCATCTTAAAAAAAATTAAGTCAATTACGGCGCGTGATGTTATCTGTGGGGTTGGATGACGTCATGTGATCTAAGGTAACATGATGTACCTACTGTTTATGTAGCACTTTTAAACAAATAACATTTTAAGTATATAAAAAGCTTTATTAAACTATAATAATATTTTTATATTTATATAAATAGCCATTATGATCAATTTTAAACACTTTCTGAAAAGTTGCTCTATTCCCTACTAAACGTCTTCTTTGAATGTGCGTTTCGTTCGTCATTAACCGATGTAGTCACTATTATTGTTTGTTTGCTTGTCGCGGATCTTAGCTAAGTAAAAGTTCTGACTGTCCACGTAGTAATGGATTTCCGCAAAGCAACGCCTTCCTCCGCTGGCTCCATTAACCATCTATATCGGGGATGAGCAACGCGCGGCCCGTTAAACATGTTTATGTGGCCCGCCGTAAGCATATGCATGCTTATACGCGGCATAAGCATTTCTAAAATTGCATTTATTTTATCGACTTTTTCCCATCAATATATTGCTATAAAATTAATTATAATAAAATGGTTGTAGATACTTAACGGAAACAAATTATTAATAAGTGTTACTTTATGTGTGGCCCGCGAAAAATTTTAAAATTTAAATTGGCCTAATTGATTAAAAAGGTTGCTCACCCCTGATCTATATAATAACGAACTTACCTTAAGCAAGCACTAAAGCGTCTCAATTTTTTGAACGGGCTCGTCTGAAGGGTTGCTTCGGCCAAATCCGGATACGACATCTGGGGTATTTGCACTCGTCCATATAACTTTTGGGCGGAAGCAGCTAAACTCTGATGAAATAGATGAAAAGAAATTGATGGAAGTATAGTTCAGATAGTTTAGAGTTATTTCGAACATCTTCTGGACGTGATAGAAGAATTTCTTTTTCGACCAACTTGTCTTTTGCACGCGATTTTTCCTATCATCATCAGTTGCAGCAATTTGTACCTGTCATGTCTCATGATGTGACCCAGGTAAGCAACTTTTCTACCTTTGATGGTCTGCAAAAGTTCACGTTTTTGCTTGCCTTGTCGGAGAACCTCGTCATTGTCCACCATAATGACTATCATTGGGATCAATAAGTAATATTATTTTATCATAATCAATATTCGATGTGTGTGTGTGTGTGTCTATGGCCAGTATTTTGGGGGCGTAACACGTGAGGCGAAAAAGCGAATAATACCTGTCATTAGGTTGGTAGTGTATAACTCAGGGTTGATTGAGTTGACTGTATCATATATATGCTTAGATTTGAATGTATGTATATATTCAAATCTAAGCAAACAATTATCAGAGAGACCACGTGCGATCACTAGCGCTGATGTAAAGGAATTGTGTTTTCAAAATGGCTGCCCCGCATCCAAGCGTTGAGATGCGCGGCGCGGGCGGCGATGACCGCAGCGATGTCTCGATATCTCGAGTGTGGTAAACAGGTAGTACTGGTCAATCTTTGTTCAGGCAGTTGGGAGTCAGGACTGTTGCATGCTGTTTACATAAATCTACATTTCGACTTTATAAAACTCATGATGGTATAGTATAGGCTCTGGGCATCTCTAGGTAAAAAGCTAGCTTGATGTGAAAGTAGGAAATAAGGTAAATCGACTTACATACATACAGTAGCTGACGACGAACCCTAGGATTATAGTGAGGACCAGTGAAGTCCACATGCCGCAGTGCTTGTAGGCTTCATGAATGGCCAACACTCCGCCTCCCAAACAGCTTTTGATTAAATGGCCTATGGATTCTATTATGCTGGAAATAATGCACACACATGTAAACGACAGAAAATACTAAAGAGGTGTAATTACGTTCTTTTTTTATGGGATAGGAAGGCAAACGAGCAGGCATGTCACCTCATGGAAAGAAATCGACGCCGCCGATAGACATCCGCAGCGCGGCATCCATGGGCAGTGCGGAAGCGTTTGCGACCTTTAAGGAAAATGACATTATGGGAATGGGAATGGGAGGGGGAGAGGGGAGGGTTTTGGGCCTCCGGAACTCAGGCCGCTCACCGTACGAAGCGCGGTAGCTAAGCTACCACTCAGTCGCTAGTTTCCTGCGGGAGTGTGGAACTTCCACGGACGAGCCGGCCCATTCATGCTACAGACATAATATTCCATTCTTGACAAAGTATTCGTCTGCAGTGTAGTTCATTTCAATTGTCTGTTTTGCTGATTACATTAGGAAAAAACATGCGATTAATACGAGAAAATACAACTTGAACGGTCCTAAAGTACTCCTGCATTACAAAAGGTACCAAAACTAAGCAAATGTCATTTCCCTGCCAGATAGTTGACTACGATTTTTTATGATTATTAATGGAGTCAGGCGTTACTTTGCGGAAATCCATCACTATATGGACAGTCAAAAGTTTTACTTAGCTAAGATCCGCGACAAGCAAAACAATAACAGAAAATTAATAATGTGTGTTTTTCCGTTGGGTTAAGTGGATTTATTTGGAACTTAAACCAAAAACTTACCGAAAATCGGCCATCAACTCTTCACCCACCAACCACTATACACAACACCAAACACACACTATCACTTTCCCATCTTGTAAACGACACGTGTTTCGCCCCAACACGAAGCATCTTCAGGTATAGTAGACTCTACGGAAGACAACCGAAAAGACTTTTCGGTTGTTTAAGTTTAAGTATAAGTTTTTGGCTTAAGTTCCAAATAAATCCACTTAACCCAACGGAAAAACACACCTTATTAATTTTCTGTTATTGTTTTGCTTGTCGCGGATCTTAGCTAAGTAAAACTTTTGACTGTCCATATACGATTTTTTATAAAACGGCTTTATTTATCTTAATCCCGTATCTATTTGTGTAAAATCTTGTGGCAGCTTTTTTAATTCTTTCTATTAAACAGATTCTTATGAAACTTTTTTCTCACATTCAGTTTTCGTGATAACATTATGATAATTTATGTCCGTCTGTCAGTAGGACATGAATTTGCGCTCATTTGTTTGGTTTTGAGGAGTCCCATAGATTATATTTGATGAAAAAAAAACAAAGAATAAAAAAAAACAAATAACTTATATTATTAATGGAGTCAGGGGCTACTTTGCGGAAATCCATAACTATGTGGACAGTCAAAAGTTTTTTTTTCTCGTGTTGGGGCGAAACACGCGCCGTTTACAAGATGGAAAAGTGGTAATGTGTGTTTGGTGTTGTGTATAGTGGTTGGTGGGTGGAGAACTGATGGCCGATTTTCGGTAAGTTTTTGGTTTAAGTTCCAAATAAATCCACTTTATCCAGCAGAAAAACACACATTATTAATTTTCTGTTATTGTTTTGCTTGTCGCGGATCTTAGCTAAGTAAAACTTTTGACTGTCCAAATAACTTATTAAATGGTAAATAAGTCAAATGGTTTTATTAACACACTAAAATAAAAACTAGGGCTAAAATAGATTGGGTACAGTATCCGTATTTCTGACTTCTATTTTACTGAGTGAATCTATTGATTGACCTTCGATATTAATGGTCTTTTCCACAACGGGCAACGAAAACTTCTGAACCAATTTCACCTGTATATCCCATCCCTCAAAGTTACATCAAAAAAGTTACATTTAAAAATAAGAGACACATTGCAAAGTTACATAAAACATATAAAATATACGATCAAACAAAATTCACAAATTGCAAAGGTACCATGTCCTTGAAACAATATAATACACCCACAGCTAACAAACCATACCCTTATTGATGGAGTCAGGCGTTACTTTGCGGAAATCCATCACTATATGGACAGTCAAAAGTTTTACTTAGCTAAGATCCGCGACAAGATCTTGTCGCGGATCTTAGCTAAGTAAAACTTTTGACTGTCCATATTTGTCGCGGATCTTAGCTAAGTAAAACTTTTGACTGTCCACATAACCATACCCTTGTTAATACATAAGGACATTTAATTTTGGGCATAACTTTCATCCCTTATTTTTGAGGGAACCATGTCTTTAGGGAACCATTTCTTAACGGAGGGTACCATGTCGAATGACCAGATACGGCGCCTTATATAAATAGATAGGGCCTCAAATTTTTGTCTAATTTCTCTTGATTAGAAGAGATTAAACCTTGTGATGAGGAGTTAATAACCGAAAAGAAACAGGACACAAAAAACAAAGAAAGGGGAAGAAAATTTCTTCCTTAATTGAGTTATACCTTTATACACTTTTCCTTAAATTATTAAACCACAAATTATTCGCTCTATTTTTATATAAAAACATTGTACATTTTTGTATAGAACATCATTCTTCCATATTAAAAACATTAACCCTTTTATTAGGCTTTTAATCACACTATATTTATTTATAATTCTTTAATACTAGGAGTACCAGGGCAACATTCACATTTTGCAACATTCAACCATTTGTTTTAAACAATATGTTTTTAAAATATTTTTCTTGAAATAATGTGTGTTGAATGTTTATATAAAGCTTTAACTACAATTTCAAGTTTTTATAATTCAAATGTGTTATAAAAATATAAATTATGTGCACAATACAACAATATTTTTAAAAATATATAAAACATACAATGACAAATTTGTTTGTAAAAATGTAAATATATTTGTGAATCCTTCTTTGATCTTTTTAAAATTACAAAACCTCCTACTGGTATAAAATAAACTTTATTAAAATATAAATACACAGCGTCGCTAACAAGGGGCCCATATGAATCCGTATAATGACTATACAATTGATATAGATTCTTATGCGCCACACTTTTTTTTAATAATAATAATTCTTTATTTACATAATGTACACAAGATAAAAAAAACGTTTTTAAAAGCTCCATCACATTGCCACTTATTGTGTACAAACTTCATTAATTATTACATACATAGAGCTCTAAATACAAAAGTCGCTTATGATGGAAAAGCATTAAATTATTAATAAACTGTTACATACGTGTGTTAATAACACTGTTCAACTTGGGCCTCCGTGACTCAACCGCTCATCGGACGAAGCGCGGTATCTAAGGCTAGGCGCGCACTACGAGTTTTTTGCCGCGCGGCGAAATAACGTGCGACATTCTGATGTGCGATAAAAAAATTGAAAAACAGTAGGTGCGTGCACTACGGCATAATTCCGCAAATGTGATCAGTTTCAAAATGTATTTAATAGAAGTTGCTTGTATTTCCACTTTCATAATTAGAGCTCACAAAAAAAAGAAGCAATTTTGGGTACATCCTCTTGTTCAGAATCGTTTAATCGTGTTTTATCCATATATTCTTTTGAAGTAATGTCATATAATGGTGTTCTTCTTTCAACTTCCGAAATAAGCATTTCAATATCGAAATCTTCATCCATTATTCTTTCACAGAAACAATAAAATATTATAAGATTTTTATAGAGCAACGGCGAAACGTCGTGTAGTGCGCGCAGTCAAGGCTTTCCCAACATGCTACAAAAAGATGATGAACCGCCGCGCCGCAAGCAAGTTGTAACTTGTTACAGATTTTTCGCTGCAGCGGTCGTTTTGCCGTTCAGTGCGCGCAATATAATTAAAAACTCTTAGTAACAATACTGTAGTGCGACATTATTCTGCAGCGTTTTTTCGCCGCACGGCAAAATACTCGTAGTACGCGCCTAGCCTAAGCGCTAGCCTAAGCTAAATACGCCGGTTTTTTGCATTAAGTCAGTCAGTGATCGTCTGGCATCGGACGCGACTAGTTGTTTGTACAGTGTTACTGTCCGATCGCTAGCGACCACTGCGCTGACGCGGCCTTCGTGGACGTGTCGGTACATAGGCTGCGTATTTTTTTTTTTAAGAATATTATACGCAGTCACCATCCGGTAAATTCTTTACGAATCCCCTCACCCCTCGATCGTAAGTCGGCTTCGCATGCTGGAATAATTCCATACCTGACCGATTGCGATCGAAGCCACAATGCACCCTCCATTCAAATACCTATCCAAATTTTGCCAAACCTCGTGATCAATCATCCTTTCCTGTTTATATTTTTAAATCCCATCCACCCTCCTTTTCCAAAATTAAGTTTTGTGTTTTCTCTAAGTTTTTGGTTTTTGTTTGGTTTTTATATTATGATTTGCAAAAATTTGTTTTTGTTCATTGTCGATTTTGTTTCTTTTGTGGTTATTTTTATCATTGAATTTGTTTTAAAATTTGTAGATGGTTGGATATACACCCTTTTTTCCCGTTTACATTTTTAAATCCCATCCACCCTCCTTTCCCAAAATTGTTAAGTCTTGTGTTTTTCTCTAAGTTTTTGGTTTTTGTTTTGTTTTCATCTTTTCGTTTTTATTTTATGATTTGCAAAAATTTGTTTTTGTTCATTGTTGTTTTTGTTTCATTTGTCATTTATTATTTTTATCATTGGGTTTGTTTTAAAATTTGTGATTGGTTGGGTGTGCCGTCTAGTGTCGGTTCATTTCCGGTAAATTAATAATATTTTGCCGTCATGACCGGCAGGGGTAAGGTATCCTGCTATCGCATCTCGGCTCCCAGAACCACAACAACGCGCAGCTTGGCCCACCCTGCCGTTCAGGGAGGCCGCCCATCCGCCCGCCCACAATGGCAGGCGGCTATCCGCCACAATTCAATTGCTCCCTTCGTGGAGCAGGCCGACACCACCCTCCTTTGACCCCCTTCAGGCCACGCCCACTGCTGGGCTAAAGTCGTCCACGCCTAAAAAGTCGGTGCAGGCGGCCGTGTCCGCCAAGTACGAGGCGGCGCCCTATATATAATAATAATAAATCCCTTTACTTCCTTAAAAATAAAAAAGTATTTACATTTTGTTTTTATATTTACATAGCAATTTTGTTTTTATCGAGGAACTCAATGAGTATAGGGCTCCTCCAATTTCATACATTTTTTTTCTGTGCTGAGCTATGGAAATCCAATCTCTTCCTGCAAATAGCTTCTTGCAACTGACCATAGAAAACGATTAATTCGTTGTCTTGTACTTTGCTAGTAAGTGCATATGCTTGGATAATACAAACATAATGAGGTCTAAAACGTATCAAGCTCCAAGTTCAATATGCACACCCGATCTGAGAGTGAAATAAAACTTTCTTTTTTTTTTTTAAATATTTTTTACACGACACCATAAAGGCCCTTGGTCTGACCATAATAGCAGAATATATGCTCTTTTTCTTCTACTACGTTGTGATCTGTTCTTATTATTTCTGCGAGACCCATTATATCATGTACTTTATTTTTTGAGATAGCTTCTTTAAATTCTAAAAATCATTCATCGAATAATAAGCATCTTACACCACCACATACAATGTGCGGATGTATGGTGGGACTTGGAGAGTTTTAGTCGACCTCTCCCGCTGTGACCAGCCGTGGTGGGAGATTTGTAGTGAGTGGAGGGTACATCTGCGGTTTCTATACTAGCTTTGGTTTTGACTTTGCTTGAATATAAACGTTTGTGTGACGAACTGTTTCGGTTTTTGTAATATGTAATTTTTCATGTTGGATGTTTTATTTTTCTTCGAAAGTGGCTTTGTAGTATATATAGTAAGCGATTTGACTACTAGGGTGAGATATCCCTGTGGACTCAGACAAGTTTTTCTTGCTAATCTGCCCGTAAATCTTTCTTGTATATACATATATCCATATCCAAAGTAGTAGATAATAGAACTGGTTTTAAAGTATTTGTGTGAGTTAGACTATCATCAATTTGATTCTTAATATGGGAAAAAGATTCGAAGATGTTAATGCTGGTAGCCTATTGGCCTTAACAGCTTTATCGTATTCAGGGCAAGTAAAATATAATTGGAAATCTGCGCAAATCGCAGACTCCATCGGCCTGATGCCGTGTCGGAGGTACACATATGTGTGTGTGCTGATTTTAAACTCGTCATGATTCTACGTTAAACATGTAGGGGAGGTTGAACTTTAGTAACTATAGTCCCTATTAGTCCCATAGACCCTAAGGTCTAGGGGGTGAGAACCGACCGGGTACGTGAGAGAATCTCGTGTAAGCGGCCGGTGTAGAAGTGTTCCCTACTCTACGTGCTCGGCTAGAGCCGGGGTGCGTGTGAGTGTTGATGTCGTGAGTGGATCCGAACGACGCTGTTTCGTCGTCCGGATCGTGTAACACGTTACGCGGGCGTCGTCTGTTCGGGCGCGCGTTTAAATCGGGTGAATAATTTACCGATTGTACCACCAGTGGATTCGGATGGGATTCGGATCTCTCAAAATGTTTCTTAGAGAGTGTTTTAAAGTGTTGTTTGACGCTCGGCAAGTTAAGGTCGCAGTGGAGGTCGATATTGCGCTGGAACCACTGAGCACCGGTGGCTCGACGAATGAAGCGATTTTGTATCACTTGAAGTTTATTTATTTTTCTTTTATGCACGTGCGCGAAGGCGACACTTGCGTAGGAAATGATTGGCCGGACGCATGTTTTGTAAAGAAGCAGCTTGTGTCTGAGGGACAGTTTGCTGCGGGCGTTAATTAAAGGGTGAAGACGACCTAAGACGAAGGCCGCTTTGGATCGAGCGTTTTGAATGTGTTTAGTAAAATTCAGGTGATTGTCGAGGGTGACGCCTAAATATTTGACAGACTTTTTCCACGGGATAGGTCTGCCAAAGAGAGTGATATCTAAGAGTCGGCCGCCTCGTTTGTGGGAGTCTCTACTGGTGCCCCTTGAGAAGTAAATTGCTTCACTTTTCTCGGGATTTACCTCGATTCTCCATTTTCGGAACCATTCACCAAGAGTAGTGGCCGCGGTTTGGAGCCGTTTCGACACGCGGTATTTGACCCTATCAGAAGTGTAGAGGGCGGTGTCGTCCGCAAATAGGGCGAGCGACACGTTCGCGTGCTTGGGAATGTCGGCGGTATAAAGTGAGAACAGAAGTGGCGAGAGGCAGGATCCCTGCGGAACCCCCGCCCTAAGGGGACGGGGAGAGGAGCGCGTTCCTTCGACGCGAAAGCGGAAGGTTCGATTCCTAAGGAATTCTCGTATGATGTGAACGAGTCTATCGGGCACACTCATGTGGTATAGTTTATATAACAAACCGTTGTGCCAGACCTTGTCGAAGGCTTTAGCCACGTCGAAGAAAAGCGCTCCTGTATTGATTGGTCTACGCTGGGATGTCCCTTCAAGAATGTGTTCAGTTAAGCGAAGGACCTGCTGGGGACAGGAATGGAGTTCTCTAAACCCGAATTGCTCGTTTGGGATGAGGTTATTAGACTCGGCGTATGCTTTGAGCCGGCTCAAAACGACACGCTCGTAGATTTTCCCCAGGGTGTTGAGGAGGCTAATCGGTCTGTAACTATCTGGTAGGTTACGGGGCTTATTTGGTTTAGGGATGCCGATGACGTCGGCTTCTTTCCATGCATCCGGGAACGATCTGGTCGTGAGAAGCACGTTAAAAATGTTCACTATAATCGTAAGTAGCGGTAAGGTCAACAGTTTAACTACCCGCATGCTAATACCGTCAGCGCCCGGGGCCGTGCGGCTTTTACAGTTCTTTATGATGTTTTTAACTTCGTCGAGTGAGATCGGTGTCAGTGGTTCGTCCGCTGGTGGTAGTGAGTTCCGACGCGCGACTTCGTCGTCCACATGCGAGATGTGGGCATGATCGAATGATTTGGTGGAGAGGGTGCACTGGGCCTCTAGACTGTCAGCTAAGCATTCTGCCTTCTCCAAGTCATCGAACGCGAGCGCATTGCTGTTGGGTTTGACAAGCGGTGGAAATGACGCGGTGGAGTCCGTCTTGAGAGCTTTCGCCAGACGCCAGTATGCATGGTCGTCGGGGGATAAGCTCTCAAGCAGGTTGTCCCAGGTGAGCGCGCGAAACTCGGCTATGCGCTCTCTTACAGCCCTTTGGAGGCGGCGTAGCCGAGATCGGTTTTCGTCTGTTTTGTAGAGATCGTACCGTCTGAGGGCGGCATTTTTGTCTCTAATCAAACGTCTGAGATCTCCGGGAAGGACCCAACGGCGATCGTTTGCCGCAGGGACCTCTTTCGACGAGTTTTCGATCGATGTGCTTATATGCGCGGAGAGAGAGTCAATAGCTTTAAGAGCTGAATCGCGTGAGTCTATGCTGGAGGGAATGTTATTTAATTGCGCAGAGCTAGAAGATTCTAGCTTTGTCGCTAATTTGCGCCAATTTATCACTTTTTTCGTGATGGCAAAAGGAGCGTCGGGTAGTCCAAGTTTGAGAATGACCGGCCTGTGGTCGGAATTTAGTTCGTGAATGGTCTCAATGGACCTGAGAGCTAGGGTTATATTTTTAAACAACGTGACGTCGAGGACTTGAAGAGAGTGGCCCGGGTGGGTTGGGTATCGTGTCGG
>JASFAT010003011.1:0-113454 GCA_031353405.1 Baronia brevicornis | reverse complement strand
ATGGGAGCTATAGATACCAGTAGGTGAATAACAGCAACCATGTGAGACATAAAACCCATCGGCAATCCCCAATACGTCCGCCAAGCGTATTCCGACAATTTTGTGGAAAGCCCAACATCTTTTACTGCTATTTTGATGATAATAATGATAAGAACTGGTATAAGAATCATATAAAAAAATTATATAAACCAAACTCAGTTCAGAAAATATATTTATAGGTGTTATTTACCCAAAAGAAATGACAATAAAAATATATCATCTGTGAAATTACAACAGATTATGAAATTTAGAAACTACTGCCAAATCTATCTCTCACTGTTCATGTATTTATGAATAGCCTATTATTATTAATTATAATCTAATTAGATTAAGTATTACTAATCAGTGAGTGTAAAAGAAAAAAAATAGGTAAATTCCCCACATGCAACAATTCAAACTTATACACAACTCATGGAGCACTCTTTGTACTTCACAGCATCAGGGGCTCTCTTTATACTTTGTAAAATTCCTTTGTCTTGTCCAATTAAGACAACAATTGAAC
This sequence comes from Baronia brevicornis, assembly GCA_031353405.1. Lineage (NCBI taxonomy): Eukaryota > Metazoa > Arthropoda > Insecta > Lepidoptera > Papilionidae > Baronia > Baronia brevicornis. The sequence goes on along the minus strand of JASFAT010003011.1, from coordinate 112,913 downwards.
AAATACAACATACATGAATGAAGACAAATGATGATCAGTTGCAGAGCTGCGTAATAATAATTCAAAGATATTTCCATGTAACACTTTTCCTCATTGATTTAATAATTTTGAAAAAATATTAAAGTAATGAAAATGACCCAACCTTCGAACTAAATGACGCAGTGACAAATTTACCACTTTATGAGTGGACAAGGTTTCAAATCCCGTATAGAAATAAATGTATGTATGACGCACATGTATTTAATCCGAGTCTGGATGTCCTGCCAATCTGCTTTGGAGAAGCATGATGAGTAAATATTTATTTTCTTAAAACTTAAAACGCCTCATGCTCAACAATGAGCTACAGCAAAATAAATAAAAGGAAATTGGTGTAATTTCTAGTACCAAATTACTTGTTCCACACAGAATTGTGTTATAAGGGTGTATATGAGAGAGCTTCAATGTACAAAAACTGACCACAATAGCTTTCACATGTTATATCAAAATAGCAAAATGTGTCACACACACACTCACATAGTCTATGAAACATGTGAATATACCATGTAGACAAAGAGTTTTTTCAAGTACATGAGAAACTTGGCTTTGAGCCACATGTGTGCCACAGGAAAAAGTAATATTACTTTATTAGAACTTTCAAAAAAAGTATATCTTTAACATGTTTTAAACTACAAGACTTTTTTGCCTCCATATCTACTGTTTATGATTATTTTGAGTGATACACAAAAATTAGAAAGTGTAAAAATAGTATTACTTTTTACTAATTAATTTGTATAACATTTATATAATCAACAACATCTGCAAACAATTCTCTATACTTATATGGATCTAAAAGTAAGAATAAATAAGAAATGAGTGTAAAATGGATAATATAGTTTTATAAATTTTAATGATGACAAGGAGCTACAGTTTATCACTACTGGACATAGACCTCTGTCAAGACACCCTCTTTCACTACACAAATCCAGCTCTACCGTTCCATTGTGCATATCCTTGATCCATCCATTTGGAGTTGCATACTATATTTGCCAAGATATATTTTTCTATCCCAACACCTGTTTACTACAACAGTATCAATGGTGGCAAAGATTCTGAAACATCTCTGGAGTTACAGATACCTATAGCAAGTTATATTGCTTTCCATCAAGTGAAACACTTTTTTTTGCCTTCTGAGCCCACAAACAAAAACACTTGACTGTTTTGCCAGAATTGCACTCAGGCTTGACATTTTCCCGTACACTGACATTTTCACGTAACTTTTTATGCAGTTTTAGTTTACATTTTAGATGCAGGTTAATAATACATATTGTGTATATATTTATATTTGACAATTATCCTATTTTAAAAAATCTGACTGTTAAGTGATTATAAAGAATGCACATAAGATATGGTATATATGTATGAGTTTAAACTCCAACCCCAACATTGTTGTAATAGCATTTTTAAGCATTCTGAATAATAAAAAGTTTGTATTTATAATTGCTATTGGAGTAGAATACTTTATTTTGAATTAAAAATAAGTATTGTGAATTAAAAAGAACTATTCTTGAAGTGGAGATTGCCTCTTGATAAATATATGGTACACCCCCATTAGATGGAGAATGACTAGCAGAAACTGAATATGTATAGTTAGGTAGTGTTGGGTGGAGTGCCTTAGGGAGACCTTTATCTATAATTGGTAACAAAGATTTAGTGGTGTTTAATGATTATGAATTAAGTAAAGGATAAATATGGAAGTTTAATCTCATGATATTATAATTCGCCTCCTGGTTGAATTTGCTAATTATGTCAGATAATAGGAAAAGCCTTTTAATGGTTGTACCATTACCTCTAGTTTTTGGAATAAATTAATAAAAATAAAATCTTACCTTTCAATCTTTCGTTATGATCTTATTTTAGATAAGTTGCTCTGGAGTGCAATTGATGAAAATTATTGATTAGAAATTCAACTGCAAAATCTCGACAACTAGTCTTTCACGGGCACCCGTGCAAAAATAAAACGGGCAACTTTAAATCACACAAAATCACAAAAAAACTTGTGGATCACATTTAATTTATACGAACTACTAAATGTGTTTATTACACAGGTAATATTAGTAAAATTTCATTAAAAAATAGTACTAGTTTAAGAACAACGATAACAAAAGAGGCCAATTAAAAAAGATTACAATTCATTTCATTCACGTCTTAAAACAATTATCTAATCAAGATCAAAAATAAAAGGTTAAGACCCAAATAATATGTTACGTTTTTTTTTTACTTTTATTGTATTTTTTTTTGCATTGAGTCATGTAGAACCACCCTTAGTTACAATACAGCATAGATAAAATATATAAAACACCATAGATTTCATTTCAGAAAATATAACGTAAAATAAGGTCGATAAAAACATTTTTAGACTTTGAGTCAGATTTAATCAATGCTTTCTTTATGCTTGATTTAATGACTTTAATTATGAACCAATTTATCTTGGAGTATGAGTTACTGATTTTACATTTACTAAACATAAATATTTAAATTTATAGGTTTTACATATAAAAAAGTGTTTTTATACCATAAATACTTCATGAAGTATTAAAATATAAGTCTTTTCTATTTGGACTGGATATGGGGTCAATGGATACGCCATATGGGGTAAATAGAAAAAAATGCTAGGGCTGCTACTGTTTCGGTAGTATATGTGTAGGTAAATAATCGTAGGTACTCATCTCCTTAAATTGCCTGATTATATTTGTGAATATTATTGTGATTGTGAAATGAAACTGAATATTTAAAGTACCTATTTACTTTGTTATAAACTACACTTAGAAGGTCAAATCAAAATCGTATAATTATTAGGAGTTCTTTTTAATCTCGGTTATCTCTTATTTATAATTTAATCAGTCTTATTAATTTTAAATTACTTCCTCAAATAAGATCCTCTTAATTTACTTGTAAGCTACATATTATCATCATTCATCAAATCTTTGAGAATATCATCATTAGTGTTACTACTCGATGATCGACGTGCAGGCACCATATTACGTCGTAAACCGCTGATAATTGGTTAACTTACAGTTTTAACATAAGAACCTGGAGAAATTTGTCTGCATTCATTTAAATTAAGTAATATCTTCCTGAACGAAGTACTTGTCTATATAATTTCGTCCGCAAGAATGTTTACTTTATTATTTAAACTAACTTTCTTTATTATCGTTGTCAAATTAGAGAGAATTTGACAACGATAATACAGAAAGTTCTTCTTAAATCTTCTATAAATCTTCTGTACTTGTAAAATTCTCTGATATCACTATTTCATTTCCATCATACAAAACGTAACCTCAAATAGTAATTAACATTGCCTCTATATTTTCCTTAGATAAACAATATATTTCAGTATTTTGGATATTATTTAAAGAGTTTGATTGACCTTTTACCCTTTGGATCAGCTTTGTATATAAACGACATGTTAGATATTGTTGACTTGTAATTAAGTAAAAAGTTAAGTTTGTATATTTAATTAAAAAAATGGTGAATATCTCTATGTAATAGGCACACAAAAAGATATATAAATCACGTTAATATAACATATATATTTTGAAAATCCTGTACGTATATAAAATTAATTTCAAAAATTATTATTATTTATATATATATATATATATTCACGCCTATCCCCCGCAGGGGTTGGCATTGAGCACAGAGCTCCATCCGCTGCCATTCATCGCAGCGAAACGGCTCGTCATTGGTCGCTTTTCGCCCTCGTGAGAATCAGGACATGACGGGTGGCGAACCACGTCGCCGTCATTTTCGTCAAATTAGGTATATTAAATTCATCTTAGTGAATCCCACGAGCCGCAAGGGAGGATGGAGGTCAGCCCCAACAGAGCCCTGCATGCTGAGGTAAGGCACCATAGTACCCGGGGGAGCACGCTTACGACTAGGCTCGCCCCTAGCCACGCATCCATTGGCACAGCAGACCGTGGATTGGCGGAGAGGAAGGGAAAGGATAGAGGAGAAAGGAAGGGGCATGAAAGGAAATATAGATTGGGGGGTTACCAGGCTCGGAATAAACATTTATAAATCCATATAAATATTTATTCCGATGCGGGAATCGAACCCGTGACCATTGACTCCGCAGGCGGAGGACCCCGCCACTGAGCCAATCGGTCGTCAAAAATTATAAGTTAAATAAAATGGTAATATAATACACACAATATCCTCAACTAGTCGGGACTTTATGTTTAGATTTATGTTAAAAATACTTTATCAACAGAATATAGGATTGTGTCAACCCTAACAACAATTTTTGTATAGACCCTATACTCGTTTCTATTAATCCCAAATGACGATTCCCCTCTTTCACGTCTCTATTCACCTCAAAAATTATAAAATTGTACACATACAAATATTTTCATCGATATCAATAAATTTAAATTATGATTGTACTTACCAATGCACAAAACTTGTTCCTGATGAATCACAGAATAATAAAATCAATCTTTTATCACTGAACACAACGTTTATCATATAAAGAATTAGCAACTTTTCTGGAGCACAAAACTTTTATACATTTATTTCACCCTGCTAAAATTATTTCCAAAAAAGTAGCTAAGATTTATATATTTTTTTCATTTTGCAAATCAAAATTTATTAATATTTCCTAAATAACACCATAAGGATTTGTATTTGACAAATGTATAACGCAATCACAGAGCGAATTAAAATAACTTTTACTGAGTATCAGGTGTTAAGTAACATTTAATAACCTTTTATTTATAATATATATTTTTATTTCTAATTCTAATGTACTCTATCAGTCAGGAATTAACAACTCTATAGAAAACAAATTGTAATATTTCGTTTTTCAAGAGTGCAATGACAAATTGTCATTCTAGTGAAATATAAAATATAGAATTATTGACGAAATGGCTAAAAAAAGATGTCTATAGAAACACCTCGCTTTTGCTCTTCACCTCTAGACTGCCAAGTAATATTTCATTTAAATATTAGTTAATTAAGGTTATTATATATTTTACAAATTTTTTACGGTCGTGTATGTGCATTTATCACATACACGACACACGAACTTAGTATCATATCATGAAATCCACCGGAAATACCTTCCTATATTTTAGTGTCTACTTAATAATATAATAGAGTAGACACTAAAGATAAAGAATATTGAGCAAAATACGAGACAGTGAGATATCACCTTTCTCCATGGACAATGAAAACAGATTTTACAAAATCGAAAGCGAAGAAGATTTAAGGAAATGTAGAAGGATAATTGAGAGTACAGGACGGTTTGCGGTTTTCAGAGCTTACTAAAAACTGATATTCATAAGTCCTGTTGAGTGAGTCCATTCATGCTACAGCAAAAAATTCTTAAAGTGTAACATTAAAATAAACCAAGGTACATAAGTAATGGTGGTGATTTTAGAAAGCCATTGCATTTTTATTTGTATCGCATTCAAAACATAAAATTATAATTGACAATAATTATTAAAACTAATTGTATTTTAAAAATACATATTCATTACATTTGAAAATCAAATATGAATCCGGTTTTAAGAGATAAATCGTGATATTAATTTCTTTAAATTATTATTTTTAAAATTAAAAGCAAACGGTAATCTAAATCGCGATTCGACTTTTTTGATCCCGTAAATCTATAAAATTTTATTTTTCGAGAGTGAAATGATACTGTTTCTTTATTTTAATATTTTTTGTATATCCTACATATAAAAGTTTCGGTATATTTTTTCAAATTACTTATAGATAATTCCTAAAGAAACTAGGGTAAAAACCAAAGTCACTAATGAAAACACTGGTGGTGGATATGGCCGTTTGACGTTTATTGTTGAGGCATATTTTGCGAGTTCTTACTTTTTGCTAAAACACGAGGTATACGTTTTGGTGTAGATTCTTAAATTCCTTGTGGTTACATTTAAATCCATAATATGTTTATGGATTTACCGTATGAATCGGAACAAAACGACAGTGGCATGGAGTCCTTAATAGCAAGTAAAGATGATACCCCGGAACGTAGACCCGAAGATTTTATGTTTGTTACACCTGTGGTATAAATTAAGTTTTAAAATCTTACTGAGATTATTTTAAATAAGACTATTTAATTTATTTGACAAAATTTCCTTTCAGCTGGGAACGTCGCCCACTGCTGAGCGTGCGCCCGTCGTAGTAACGTCGACTCCTAAAGAATTTGACGATGTGAATATAAATTTACTTCATAAATTATGATTTACTTATCAAAATCGCATGTTAATGTCCCCAAATATATTACTTAGGTGTGAAAATCCAAATACAATTTTATTCAATGTGTATATAAAAGAATACAAAAAAAATGGTTTAACCATATTTAAATGATATAAATTACCATGTCTCTTATGTAATTAAATTTTATGACCTAAGGACATTTCTAAACATAATGTTCGATAAAAGCTTAAAAATTTAGTTCTGTTGTTTTTCTATAGGTTTTTTATAATTATGTATAACTAAACCTTCCTATATTTTAGGAACCTGATGAAACACTGTCGGAAAGGTTATGGGGTCTCACAGAAATGTTCCCAGAATGTGTACGTAATGGCACTTACAAATTTTCTACAAAAACTTGGTAATTATTTTAATTCTTATGTTACATTTGTTCTACTGGTTATAATATTTATTGAAAGTAAACAATTGATTTTATTTATGTTAGCTTAAAGTTCTTGTGTCATTTATGTAGTCATGGTGTAATTAAATCATATTTTCTTCATCATCATTAACAGCCTGCAGCAGTCCACTGCTGGACATAGTCCTCCCCCATGAAGCACCACCTAGCCCAATCTTCGGCTACACACATCCAGTTTCTGCCAGTCATCCTGCGCAGATCATCGCACCATCTAGTAGGGGGGCATCCCACACTATGTTTACCAAAACGCGGTCTCCACTCTACCACTCATTTGCTCAAATGATTGTCGGATCTCCCACAAACGTGACCAGCCCATTGTCACTTTAGTTTGCTAATTCGAAAGACTATCTTGGTGACTTTATTTCCCTGGCAGATTTGTTCATTCCGAATCATATCTACCAGAGAAACTCTAAGCATAGCTCTCTCCATATCTCTCTGAGAGATTCTGAGCTTGTGGAGCAGACTTAATGTCCGTGTCCACGTTTTGGTGCCGTAAGAGTTTACAGGTAGGACAGAGTGGTTGAAAACTTTTGTCTTCAGTCTCTGAGGTGTGGGCAACGAGAAGACCATATTTTCTTAACGTTTCATAAATAAAATTTAAGTGCACAATTGATATAGAAAATGGGGTAAATAATAATACCTGTTTGTTATTAAAATTATTGTAAAGTATTCATATGGTCATGTAAAGTACTGATTAAGAAGAACAAAAATAGACAACATTTCATTCACTATCTATGATAATTTTGGTATTTCAGAAACATTACTAAGTTTATTACATATAAATTAATTATTCACTTTTTTACTGAAATGATTCATATCATGTTATTATAACACTTTTATCGACTAATTACATACTTTTTCTTAATAGGTCTGGAGTGAAAAGTCTTTATGGACTGTCAAGATCAGTAATGTGGGTACTTGCTAGTTCATCTGTTATTCTTTTTGCGCCAGTCATTTTTGAAGTAGAAAGAGCACAGGTTGAAGAAATGCAGAAGTCACAACAAAAACAGGTAATATTTTTTTATAGTAGAGCAAGCAAACAAGAGTGAGTCACCCAGTGACATTTGACTGTAATTTATTAGATGTTTAATTTATCTGTATCTTCTATATGAACTTTAACTAAGATTATTGATGGAGTCAGGCGTTACTTTGCGGAAATCCATCACTATATGGACAGTCAAAAGTTTTACTTAGCTAAGATCCGCGAAATTTGTCGCGGATCTTAGCTAAGTAAAACTTTTGACTGTCCATATAACTTTAACTAAAACAAATTTTGCACTCCTCCATGCTTTGCACACAATGTGCTTAAAAAAAGTGTTTTCTCGTATTTATGTACATACATAAAAGTAAGAACTTTGTAAAATCATTTTGAGATGTGCTTATAATGATATGAACACTATATAATCAAAAAATAAAATTGGTAAAATTGAATTGTAATAAACACATTTGTTGTTGGTTAGCAAACTAAATAAGCAATTGGTTGAATCTATGCTTTTCCGTATTTTATAACTCTCCCGCATATATCTACATATTTATATGTATATAAAAAAGAAAATTGAACTTAAAATATGTTTTCATTTTTTGTTCCAGGTGTTGTTGGGAACGAATACTTCTTTAACAGGGCCAATGCCAAACATGCCACCGATGCCACGATAAACCAATAGATTGTTTAAAATTCTTTAATAATAGCTCATTTGTGACATTATAATATATATTTAAAGGAATTCTTTAAATGTCATCTTAAATGCTTTAATGTTAGTTTATTAGTTTAAATAAATAGGTAATATATAAAAATATATCATGGGATGTTATTATTGTCATCAGAATTTATTCTGGTGTACAAGTAAATTTTATTACATATATTTTAATTTCCTCTGTTTTTCCTATATAATTTTAGTTGAATTACAAAGTTTTATATATTAGTAGATATATATTTATTATCAAGAGAATATATATTTTACACTTTTGTTATATTATCTGTGTCACAAGATGTTTTTTTTTTAATATAAAACTGTCAAAAAATAAAAATGTTTAAAATGTTTAAATACTTGTATTATATTTGAGAGTTGATTAATTAGTAACATTTTATAATTTTTTGTGTTTATAATAGTAACCAAACTTATTAACTGATTACCTAATAACAAAAAAAATATATTACAATACAATTATAAGTTAATGCTCTTAATAATTAATAACTTAGACATTTTTGCATGATAGTTTTATATATAAAATACTTTTGGCATAAAATGTAATTATTGCGTATTTTATTAAGAATATGGATCTTGAGCGCTTGACGAATGAGTGCCCATCGATTTGCGCAGTCTCAGTAATCCGCACTCTCGAATTTTTTCTCAATATATTTTATGAGGTTTTATTTCAAACGAATAACGTAATTCAAACGTAGAACGAGTTGCTTGGTTACGAGTTCATAGAATTAATGAATTAAGACTCCTCACATCAAGTGAATTGTAATTAAAACTACTTACAATAAAATATAAATATTTTTAAATATAATAATAAGATTTAATCCATAATAAATAAGGTATTTATCCATTAAATTCATTTATTACACGATGACTCGATAAAGGAATTGCATGATACAAATTTTTATACAAAAATATGTCCGGGAAAAAAACCGGAATTTTTAACAAAATAGGTTATGAATATCGACCCCTTTATATAATATGTAAAAAAAACTAAAGTATTAAATTAAAATGTATCTTTGGCAATTTTCTTTAAAATATTAGTTTAGGTAACTTCCAAATTGTGTTCATAGGGCGGTTCCTTTTTGATTCGAAAAATCGATGTAAAGGGTTTTGAATGATTTTTTTTATTTATATATATTAAAATATAGGAAAATTAAATTTTGTCAAACGATAAATCAGTTATGGAAACGTTTTAAACGAAAGAATTTTATTACAAATATATAGAATTTTATTATAAACATATTTATTACAAATGTATATAAAAGATATGGACTTTTCCCGCCAAATTACGTTATTGACTTTGTGTTTTTATTCCATTTTCATAGTTTTATGTTAATATCAGTTATATTGTTTATTTGATGGCTTGGATGACCTGACAACCAGAAGGGAGCTCAAGACAATTCAATTCCTGCATAGACCAGTCTATTGGTATGCCTTTTATTGGTAAAAGTCCATCCTAATAATATTGTAATTTGGTACAATAATTTTGTACTTACACATTTCTAGAACAGCATTAGACCGCTTGTGCAGATGAAAATTGGACAAAAATTGTATTTCGTCCAATATTCTTAACGTCATCATTAATTATAGGTTTTATTTTCTTGGTATGTAAAAATTGGCCAAATTTGAAGGTCTGGATAGTAGTAGTTCCTGCAGCCTGTTCGGAGACTTCTCTAGAGATGTGGACTAGAAAAGGTCCTTTGTATCGAAGGAATAGCGGTGGATGGGTAGTTGATGGTAATTTTAGGTAAGGGATTAGAACTTCGAAGACCACCCGGATCCGGAAGACGATCCAAATACTATCATAACAGATAGAAAAGAAAAAAGTTAATATAAAAAATAACTTATAACAAAACTAAATACAACTAACTCAATATACCCAGTATAACACTTATCAAACTTTATGAATGTTAGTAAAAACTAATATTACCAATTACCCACTATTTACACTATAAAACTTTACAATCAGAGTTAAAATTACTAAACTAAAACATCAAAATCTCTCTAACACGATTAAACTAATTCAAAACCACCCTCCATCCAACAATCCATGATAATATTTTTAACATACCTAACCTTATCTTAGACGGTAAATAAAATAAATGACGTTTGGCAGCACTGTCAAGTACTGTCATATTGTCAATGTCAATTGGCATTTGTAATTTGAAAGATCTGTCCTATGATTTTTATTGTGTTGCGTTAGAGACGACGGAGTCAATGATTCTTCGTTTAAAATTAATAAAAACATGGCAAATACAGGCTTATTGCCTTTTGTTCGAGGAGTAGATTTTACGTGCAATGATTTTAGTGTAAGTGCAAAGCTATAAATATTTCTTTTTGTAAATTAAACGTGATATCTTAACACTAACCTGAGCAGCAGTATTTACGTTTGTGCTAAATATTAAATTTTAGGGTGACAAATTCCCCGATGCCATTCGGTATATGACGGGGCTACAATGGCTCAGGCTCGATAAAACACATTTAGAGGACATTCCCGACGAATTAGGGAAGCTAATGAAATTGGTAAGAATGAAAACTTTATAAAGATCCGTGTACTTTAAATCGTATAGTGCATACAGAATTATTATTTTCATTTTTATGTCAAGTGTTAGTAATGTGCATAGTTCTTTATCTTAATCACTCCTAGATTTGTAAGTATGACATATGCTATTGTATTGTTACAAAGTTTTATGTTAAATAGTTTTTATATAATATTTACAGGAGAACTTATCTCTCAAAAATAACAATTTAGAAAAATTATTTGGTGAACTAACAGAACTGAAATGTTTACGTGCACTGAATGTAAGACACAATAAGGTTAAAAGTTCAGGAATCCCAGCTGAATTGTTTCATCTAGAAGAGCTTACGACTCTGGATTTGTCTCATAATAGATTGAAGGAAGTACCTGATGGTCTTGACAAAGCTAAATCATTATTGGTCCTTAACCTGAGTCATAACAAGTAAGTAAAAATTATTGATGCTAAATGTTGTTTTAACCAGTTGACTAGACTGTTTTTGATGATAGGGATGAAGAATACATTTACATCATTGGGGAGTATATCAATTTGATTTTACTTAATACATACTTGTAGTACATACTTTCTTTGCCAATTATATATAATATGTAAAAAAAAAATTGTTAAATATAATATTTTTCAAAATAAATTCTTGTTTACCATTCCAACTAAACTAATGGTTTCTGTGCCAAGCAAATATGATTCCCTTATGTTCATGTGTACACATAGACATATTTTTAAAGCAAGCATGTAAAAGCATTCCTAATATTATCTAGAAACCAAATATATTTTCTGTACAAAGAATGTACTAATTAAGTTATTAGACAATTTACATTCTTAGTATTGAAATAAAAGTATTGAATAGTAGTTCACTCTTATTTATTTAATTTAAATTATTCCTGAACATAATATGCTAAGTAAATAATGCCAAGGTTTTGAAGGATGTCTGTTTTGATATATAATAATAAAACTTTATTTCAGGACTAGCCCATATATTGTTAGTAAACAATCTTTCCTATAATCTTGTGTAATATATATTTTGCTTGTTCCAGAATTGAAAGTATACCTCCCACACTATTTGTACAGTTGACAGATCTGTTATTTCTTGATTTATCAAACAATTTGCTGGAGACTCTGCCCCCTCAGACTAGACGATTAGCAAACCTTCAGACTCTTATACTAAATGACAATCCCTTAGGACTTTTTCAGTTGAGGTAAAATGTACTTTTTACTTTTTAATAATTTGACATCAGTATAAAAAAATGATTATATAATTAGCTTAACAAAGAGACTTTAATTAATATATTCTAATAATTTGTTGTTCAAATATTTGTCAATGCAAGCAAATTCCTACTTATTAAATGGTATTTGACAACCAATTGGCGCCCTCGCCTACAGAGTAATGGTCGTAGATTTGATCCCTGCATGTGAATAAATATAGGTATGGCTTATAGATATTTATTTCAAGTCTGATAACCCCACCAATCTGCATTGGACCAGGGTGGCAAGTTAATGACTATTGCTCCAGAAAAACAATCAAAATGACTTTAAATGATTACATACATTAAACTATGTTAATATTAGTCTGTATAATTGGGTAAACATAATCTTGATACTTGAATTTAATGATTTCAGACAGTTACCGTCACTTCAAAACTTAGAGACTCTCCATATGCGTAATACCCAACGGACTTTGGCCAATCTGCCTACATCACTAGATTCACTTTGCAATCTTTCTGATGTAGATCTCTCCAAAAACGCTTTGACTAAAGTCCCTGACGCCCTGTATTCTCTTCAAAATCTCAAGAGGCTTAATTTGAGTGATAATGAGATCACTGATATATCTTCAGGTAAGAAGTTCTAGTATCTCATAAAAGCTTTTTAAACTTACATCATGAATTGTTGAATTAATTGGGTCATAGTCAAATTACTGCTTTGGAATTAAGTGATCATGTGTTTCCCAAACCCACATCAGGATAAATATATTTTTGTCCTACTGGTATTTTATGCACACATGATACTTTTTTAACTATTGTAATATTATATATATGTTAATAACACATTTTTTTTTTATAGCAATAGACATTTGGCAGAAGCTGGAATCTCTTAATCTCTCCAGAAACAAGCTTACCATACTACCGGCATCATTATGCAAATTACAAAATCTACGGCGGTTGCATGTTGATGATAACCTCTTGGACTTTGAAGGAATACCATCGGGAATAGGAAAATTAGGCAACTTAGAAGTGTTTTCCGCCGCTAATAATGCTCTGGAGATGATACCTGAAGGACTGTGTCGGTAAGATGTATGCTTAATTCTATATTTTTAAATGCTTTTATTTGGCTTGACCCACTATATTTGTTAGTCTGTTACTTTTATTAATCAATGTCAAGTCAATGTCATGTGAAATTACATGAAATATTGGTTCTAACTATGCATGATTATTCTTGTGTCATAGATTTTCATTCCAACAGGTAAATATGAAAGTTTTCTACGTGTAATCAATACTTACAATATTTACTTATACTTCAATAATTAATTTTATGGTTCGATTATTCAGTAAGCTTTATTAAAATGATTAACACTATTTGTCACTTTCAATATTTTAATAGCAATTTTGACATATAAAACATTTAAAATAGTATTTCACAATAAAGTTGGTGATTGCGCTTGGTTATTAAATTGGTTGGTGGTTGGTGGTAAATGATTGAAGATGTTGCCGCATGCATCAACACGTCAATGAATGTTTTGCGTGTTGGCCTATATGAGTAGATCCCATACATTATGAAAAATATTCACAACATTAGATTATGAAACATTTCATGAATAAAACAAAAAAGTAAGGTTTACAAAAATCCGCTTAAATTGTACTATTGGCCAGCAAATTGATATAACGTTTTATTTATAAAGTCCAAATCTAAGAATTAACAAACTTTTGTTTGTGAGATTGAGCAAATCTTATCTGTACTTCATACATAAGATACATATTTCAACCAAAAGGCAGTTATATGACAACCATATATTAGGTGAATGTATATTAATATTTTCTTCAGGTGTGGTGCATTAAAGAAGTTGAATTTAAGCAGCAATAAATTGATAACACTCCCTGATGCTATACATCTGCTAAGCGACTTGGAGAGCCTACAGTTGCACGGCAACCCTGATCTGATCATGCCACCCAAACCTGTGGAGCAACCAAGAGGAGCTGGCCTCCAGTATTACAATATTGACTTCTCATTACAAGCTCAGCTACAATTGGCGGGTGCAGCAACAACTGAACCAACAACTCCAACCAGTTAGTGATATCATATCTATTTATGTTTAATTAATTAAAGTCATTAAATGTTTTTTTCGGTACAGAAAGAAAAGATGGTTATATTACAGTAATCTACTACTTTAGATCAGGGGTTGCCAAACTTTTTTGATTGTCAAACTCCATCCACCCCCTCAAAAAAGTAATTTTCATTTGATTAAAATAAAACTATGTTTTAGATATTGTGTTAGTACATGAATTCTATGATGTTAAACATTTATTGAAGTATTTTTGCATTGTTACCTAATAGTTTTATGAAAAATATCTTAACATTGAAATTGTAAGACATTAATATTTATTAAGTAATAAGTACAGTAACAACCGATTTATTGAATCTTAATCAATGAGATGGGTGTTTCTTGTTTCTCGTAATATATATATATACATATATATATACATATATATATATATATACATATATATATACATATATATATACATATATATAAATATACATATATATAAATATATATATATATATATATATATATATATATATATATATAGAGCTAGCTTAAACCGAATGTATGATTTTGTGCAGGTGTTAAGTCGGACCCTATAGCCCGTAAGCTTCGGTTACGCAGAGGTCGGCCCGAGCCCGAGCAGCATGACTCGGCGCTCATCCTTCGCGGCATGCAGGAGCAGGCGAACACGCAACACGGCGACCAACAACCTGATCAACCAAATAGCGAACTGAAGTAAGTTTTTTATTTTATTCCTCATCGACATCCTGCGTCAGTCCGCTGCTGGACAAAGGCCTTCCCCAAGAAGCGCCGCCTACCCCAATCTTCGGTGTCGTGCATCCAGTTTCTGTCAGCCGCCCTGCGCTCATCACAGAGACCATCACACCATCTACCACTACGTTTGCCGAGACACGGATCTCCGATAAAAGTGTCTATCCCATTGCCTATTGCCACTTTAGTTTGCTCACTCGAAAGACTATGTCGGTGACTTTGGTTCTCTGGCGTATTTCTTCATTTCGAAACATATCTTCCAGAGAAACTCCGAGCATAGCTCTTTGAGATACTCTTGTGAAGCAGACGTACTGTCAGGATCCACGTTACAATAGATTAAAATAGAGTTTTAAATACCTTACAATATGAAATATTTTGTGTCTTACAGATTTTCTATGATATCCTAATCAACAACAAAAACGATCGCATTTCTCAATATTTTTTAATAAAAAAAATTTAGTTTATTTTGTAGGTCTTAGAACTTCAACATTCACACACACCTATACACTTCTAGGTCTATTTAACAAATAATTTTTTAACTTAATTAATTTTTTATTATCGTTAATTTTTTAAACTTTTACTTTTGAATTTTTCTACATTTTTGATAATAGTGTTGTTACATTGTATTATTAATTAAAAGAAGAGCCTTGTTTTTCACAACATAGGGAATCCTAGTGTGGGATCTAGAGTCCTGTAACATATGTAAAATTTTGAAAATGAAAGTGGTATTATTGTTATTATATGTGATATATATATCTTATTATTATTAATTCGTTAAATTAATTTGTCTAACAGACCGAAACGTTGGGATGAAAGTCTGGAAAAACCACCACTGGATTACTCTGAGTTCTTTGACGAAGATACAGGACAAACGCCGGGCTTACAAGTGTGGGAGATTGAGAACTTTGTGCCAGCACCTGTTGATGAGGTTAGTTATATTAATAATTGTTGATCTTATTTATATAGCTATTTACTTGGTTTATCATAAAAAAACTAACCTTACCATTATGTGGAAAGTTATATATATTTTTTTCACAGCTCATATATGTGTCCCACTGCTGAATACGGGTCTCCCCTTTTCTGGAGGAACGGTTACGTCCGTTGTCCACCCACGCTAGTCCAATGCGGATTAGCGGGATAACCAGATTTGAAATAAATATTTGTAGGTCATACATATATTATTTGCGATGCGGGGATTGAACCCTCGATCATTGATTCCGTGGGCCCCCGCCACTGTGCCAAATGGTCGTCTGCAATGATATATATTTTTTTAATTTTCTCGAGCGACCTGAGAGACTGGCAGAAACTTGATACTTGAAATGGAATATAGATTGGGTTAGGAGATAGGGTTTATGGTCATCAGTAGAATATCGCAGTTAGTAAAAACACAATATTAATTATTTGATATAATATTGTGACCTATTTAGCTTCCATTTTCTATTAAGCTTAAATGTTCACAGGTAGCACATGGAAAGTTCTTCGAAGGAGATTGCTACATCATATTGAAAACATCCATAGAGGAACAAGGCCAGCTATCTTGGGATATACACTTTTGGATTGGATCAAATGCGACGGTAAGTGCACTTTAATTATAACTACAAATTCAGCCAATATACATGTTGGATGACATTTATATTAACACATTGTTGACCGGTCATGAGTTAACTCGTGTTTTCATGTTCAAACGTTGTTGACCAGTCACGAGTTAGCTCGTGTTTTCATGCCCACACGTTTTTTACCAGTCATGAGTTAACTCGTGTTTTCATGCCCACACGTTGTTGACCAGTCATGAGCTAACTCATGTTTTCATGCCTAAACGTTGTTTATCGGTCACGAGTTAACTCGTATTTTCGTGCCCAAACGTTGTGGACGGGTCACGAGATAACTCGTGTTTTCATGCCTACACGTTGTTGATCAGTCACGAGTTAACTCGTATTTTCATGCCTAAACGTTGTTTATCAATCACAAGTTTACTCGTGTTTTCATGCCCAAGCGTTGTAGACGGGTCACGAGTTTTTTTGCATTTGCAATTTTTATTTCAATTTATGAAACCCAGGGTAATATAGAAAATTGTAAATGTTTTGTTTATCGTATTTACTCGTGAACATATTAATTATTTTTAAGCAAACGAAAATCTTTGTATTTGATTTTCGTTTGCTTAAAAATAATTAATATCACATCATATAAGTTTTTATCATAGTTTCAATGGTAAAAAAAATTCAAACACGACAGAACGTGTATTTACAAAAGAAGTAGAAATTATACAATTACTAGCCTATTGTTATCGAAAAACTGACTCAACGGTTATGTTCCGCAGTATCTATTATACCTAAAGATGCTTTGCGTTGAGACGAAACCATATCGTGTGTGTACAACTGTAAAAAGGTTGTTGATTTTGCTGACAGCCCTTTTTCGGTAAGAATTATTAAACACAGTTTTAATTGTCCATCTTAATAATAGATTTCATATATACATATTCTAAGCGATAATCTGATCGATCTGGAATAATGCTGCCATTAAATTGAATTTTGTGAGGGTGTGATAATACCCAGGGTATTCCTCCTAATTCCTCATCATTCGTGTCGTAATGTGACTTTACTTATATTAAATTACATATTAATTCAGCCAAAAACGATACAGGTATATATGGTATGGTATTAGTTCATCACTATTCATTCAGATAAACAAGGAAATGAATCCAAGAATTTAATATTGTCACATTTTTTTATTAGTCATTTGCTTATTGTACCAAACATCCTATTGTTGTACGACATTTGTTGCATTATTGAAACAATAGCATTATTTGTTTTGTATATTTGCCATTTCTTCAATACTCGCTTGTTAAGATTATGATGCGAATATGAAAGCACGCGTGTGATTGCACATCGACACAATTTTATTATCCTATTTAATTTTTTTTATAATATCAATCCAAGTTTAGCGGCTCTTATAAATAAATGAAAACTATTAAAACATATTTTATAAGTAAATGAAACGTATTTGATAAATAAATGAAACTTATTTTCTTAATAAATGAAACATATTTTCTTAATAAATGAAACATATTTTATTAATAAAGGAAACATATTTAATAAATGTGACATAAAATATTAAAGTGTTATTATTTCTATCGCAGTTGGACAAAGGTGCATGCGCAGCGATGCACGCGGTGAACCTTCGCAACTTGCTGGGCGCGAAGCGAACCCAGAGGCACGAGCAAGGAGATGAAACAACAGAGTTTTTAGCCCTTTTCCCAACGCCGCCAGTTTACATCCAGGGTAGCCGTACGCCTTCAGGTTTCTTCACAGTCGACGATCCGGTGAGAAATTATAGTATTCACACCCTACCTATACCACTATCTCAACGGTCCAAAGTCTGTCTTAACCTTCCGATATGCGAAGACGCCACTGGTCACGGTGTTTTTTTATGGGATAGGGAGGCAAACGAGAAAGCGTGTCTTCTCACGGAAAGCAATCAACACCCATAGACATCTACAACACCATAGGTATTGCAGAACCGTTGCTTAATGCTTATTGAACGTAGACCATACCTTAGCCAAATTCCGAAAAGAATAAATGTAAACAAAACTTTTCAGAGTCAACACAACTCATATATTGCAAATCTTGAATTATCGACTATAATAATACACATGACTTAGTAAATATTCAATAACAATTATTATTATTACAGCTCATTACACACGAATCACACAACTGTGATCATATTATTTCATTACGAAATTTAGACATACAATTTTGATTCTTTGAACTTGTCACCCTTACATTCAGGTAAGAAAATCTTTTTCGTTAATTTACATCTTATAGCAAGATATTTGGGACAGTCTAGCCAGGAACTTAATATTCTTTTTACAATACGTGTGTGTATATACTCCTTCAGCACTACGTCACTCGTCTTTACCGAGTGCATGGCGCGGGAAGCAGCATTCACCTGGAGCCGGTTGCTGTTTGCGCTGATTCTCTCGACCCCAGATACGTTTTCATACTGGACACCGGTCTCACAATCTATTTGTGGTAAGTTTTTAACAACAACTACATTAAACCCTGCTATAACGCAGTAGATTGGTTCCTCGTTATATGAGAGAATCACTGTACCAATGATTCTCAAACTCAAAAACTAAGAAAAAACTTAATAAAATAATCTAATTTTACAAGAACAAGATGTGCAAACATAAGAAATTTGATTATAAACTGTCAAATCATTATAAATTTCACAATACAAATATATGACTTGTGGATTCCCCGCGTTATACGAGGAACATGAAATCGCGTTATAAAAGTACCGCGTTATAGGAGTGTTTACTGTATATCACAGTGACCATCCTACCCTATTTGATACGAACTGCAGACTTTACCCCCAGTTAAGTGTTGAATTACTCACGCATTTTTAATGGTATGGTATAGAGCAAGCTTGATGGTATCCATAGCAAATTACAATGAAAACAATAACCCTGGCATTTTTATTATGGAGACGGTAGCCGTAAGAAACTCATAAAAACAGTTTTTTTTGGTTATGTTTGCAAAAGACGGAAAGTGATATAATATTGTTAATTTACCTACTATAAAACACTTGAATAAGCGTAAGCGTTTTTAAATGTATTTTATATGTAATTAGATATTATTGACAAGGAATATTTTATAAAAAATTTGATACAAATTCGCTAGATCAAAGATACGAAGAATTAGCGAAATAATAACTTATATTAAAAATACCGACGACCGATTGGCTCAGTGGCGGGGCCCTCCGCCCGCAGAGTCAATGGTCGCGGGTTCGATTCCCGCATCGGAATAAATATTTATATGGATTTTTAAATGTTTATTCCGAGTCTGGTAACCCCCCAATCCGCATTTCCTTTCCTGCCCCTTCCTTTCTTCTCTATCCTTTCCCTTCCTCTCCGCCAATCCACGGTCTACCGTGCCAATGGATGCGTGGCTAGGGGCGAGCCTAGTCGTAAGCGTGCCGATCGTCCCGGGGTCGGGCTCCCCCGGGGACTATGGTGCCTTACCTCAGCATGCAGGGCTCTGCTGGGGCTGACCTCCATCCTCCCTTGCGGCTCGTGGGATTCACAGCGGATGGAGCTCTGTGGTCTCTGCCAACCCCTGCGGGGGATAGGCGTGAATATATATATATATATATAATATATATATATATATATATATATATATATATTAAAAATATTTTAAATTTACCTCCATACTGAAAAAATGAATATAACCCAGACAAGTGTTTTATATTTTTATTATATGCAATAATGTTTTTGTACTGTGGTCAATTTATAACCACAGCAAAAACATTTGATATTTTCGTAATTAAAATACACCAACTAAAACGATCGCTCCGTGATATCTTTGGCAGCCAGTAGATCATACGTGAGATTGTTATCTTTCTTTTTTATTTTATATATTTCATTGTTATATAAGTGTAAATATGTAACCCTTATTGTTAATTTAATATAGCCATCCTGTTCGCAAATATTAAGAGATATAGCCCGAACGTTATTATGTTTATTTGTAGTATATATTACTCGTTCAAGATTGTAACCTGTTTTTGTGCCCAATAAATAAATTATTAACTAGCTGTAGACACTGACGTTCATAATACTATTGTCGTATACAGGAATGGAAAGAAAGCGAAGAATACGTTGAAATCAAAAGCCCGGTTGTTCGCTGAGAAAATAAACAAAGAGGAGCGTAAGAACAAAGCAGAACTAATCGCGGAGCCACTGGGTAAAGAACCGCGTAGCTTCTGGCAGACGCTCGAGTATGAAGAAGACATGCCATTCGTCCCACAGGTTTTCAAAATGATTTCTATTTAATTACTTATTTTCTTTTGCACAACGGACTTAGTTTTGTACGGAAAAAAGTGATTTATTTTGATGTGACATATCTTATCGCGGGCTATGGAAGTGAAATCGTAGACCAACCGTGCGCAGCGAGACGACGCTACATTATTTAGCACGTATTCAAGATATCACACACAAATATAAAACAATTTTCATGTTTCACATTTACCAAGCGTAATATGCGCTTCTCTTTTTTTTAGCATTATGATATCCTTAGGTGTCGCACCATCCGATTTTGTAAAATAAAATATTTAACTTGAAAAATATGGTAAATTTTGAAAATTTGGCGTTTGAAAAATCACCTTTCACTTCCTTTACTTGAAAAAATAGCTTCTAATATGTACGCTGGATCAAGTGAAGGGTGTAGCTTATGACAAACGAGCAAACGTGTCGCCTGATGAAAAGCAATCAACGCCGTCCGTAGACATCTGCAACACTATAGGTATTGCGGGAGCGTTGCCAGCTTTTGAGAAATGTTCCAATGTCGTATCGGTTCGTAAACACCTGTGGTGGTAGCTGTTTCCACAGGGTATTTAGTGGTATATGGTATCCGACTTACAACAGGACCGTACCAATACTTCCCGTGGATGGTTAACTAGGTGACTATGGGAAACAGGCGTGATGATATGTCTGTATGTATTATCAGGAGCACGTCGCTGAAGACTTCACATGGGCGCCGCCGCGTTTGTACCGCGTGGAGTTGGGCATGGGTTACCTGGAGTTGCCGCAGCCGGAGGGCGCTCCGCTAAGTCGCGACGTACTGGCCACGCGCAACGTGTACATATTGGATGCACACGTCGACGTATTCGTATGGTCAGTAGCGATCTTTTTTTTTTGTTTTGTTATATGTAGGGTTTGGAAATTGAGTTTTCGTGATGATACATTTTATTAATGTATTTTACAGTTTTTCACCTTAACGTCGTTATTATCACCTTTATGAACAACTTCGTTACATCTCACAACTGCGCTTGCTACTTCTTTCAATCTTATTGCCCTCTCACTCACACCTTTCATTCGAATAATCGTATTCGACATAATACACAATTAACAATCGATTCAACAATCGGATACTTCACAATCATATATACATATACACACACTCCTTTGCAAAAAAAGGCGGTTTTAATTTTTATACACTATTGGTGATTTTTTAGTTCTAGAGGTTTTAATAGCCAGATTATTTTACTGGCACTAAATAAAGAGTCTGGGTATGACAAAAACGTAATTCCAAATTTATGCCATTTAAAAATAATACCTTTTTAGTTTGTGACTTTTTACTTACTTTCGCGGGTTTGTTGTTATTTGATTAACAGAGATAGTGAGCCATTTTTAATAAATACTATCTCGGTATGATCCCTGGAAGTTACGCCTGCCCAAAACATAACACATTCTCCACCATAAGGGGTGATTTCTTCAAAACACACATCAGCATAGCGTTTCCCTGGTCTTTGTAACACTCGCCAACGTCGGTCTTCAACATGCAGATGAATTCGAGCCTCATCGGAGGAGAGTACTACTCCGATTACCTAGTGTCCAAGATAGGCAATAGCTTCGAATTTGTAATTAACTTTTTTCTTACCCAGATTTTTCATTAAGTGCCAGTAACATGGTTTGGCTATTAACCCCTTGCCGTGCCGTTTAGCTCGACGAAACTCGGGCCCAAGTGTTACGCGTCAACGCGTGGTAAACACGGCGTACCTTCCTCTTCACTACTATCTTCTATAATCTTTAAAAATTAAATTTCAATATATAAACTACTTTGTAACAGCAATTATGAGACTCGTGACTAACTCTGGTGGCCTACTGATAGAAACTAAAATTCAATCACAAACCAGGCTCGTTATGGTTTATGTTTGATCCGACTATCTGTACACGACCTCGGCTCGTGATGTTTACGTTTGGCCCAACTATTTTATTAATATTTATTCTATAATATTTATTCACTAATAATATTTATTCACGAGTTTGGCTCGTCATATTCATGTTTGGGCCAAAATTTTCATCGCGAGTCAGACTCGTTAAAGTACGGCTATGGGTTAAAATCCCTTTAGAACTAATTTATTACCAATAATGTAGAAAAATCAAAACCGCCCGTTTCTTTTGCAAGAAATGGATATATATGAAATGGATGGAAAAATACCAAAAAGTTTTAAACATTGTCTTAAGGTTCGGCAAAAAGTCGTCGCGGCTGGTGCGGGCAGCCGCCGTCAAACTGGCACAGGAATTGTTCAATATGGTGGCGCGACCCCCACACGCGCTAGTCACACGGCTTCAAGAGGGCACTGAGATGCAGGTAAGTTCCTAGATCAAAAAATGATTAATCTAAAGAATTACTATTTTATATAATCGATAGAAATATTTACCAAATTTTTCTACCCTTTCCTACTAATTCTTCGCGAAGTTAAAAACTCTCCAAGAAACCTCCAACGCAAATAAGCCTGCCTATTATGTCATTAAATGTATTATTATTTTTTCTTCGTCAATGATATTACGTAATATGACGATATCTTGCCCTAAATATAAACTAAATCTTTTATATTTATATATTCAGAAGTGTTGTTACTTATTTCATTTGATTATACAATTCTGATATATATATATATATATATATATATATATATATATATATATATATATATATATATATATATATATATATATAATATATATATAATATATATAAATAATTAATATAGTTAAATTAATCATAATAAGTGAATTTCTGTTACTATATTGCGTTAATTGCTCCATATCTGCAATAAGTGTACATATAATTATTTTTATACATGCACATATTTTTTGTGACTGTGTAATTCGTTATATTATGTTAGATGTAGAAAATAAAATTAGTAAATAAGGTGGTCTTAATACCAAAAGGCATTGCTTACTAGTCAACATTTAGGGATATCGGCCAAATATTAGAAAGATGATGCAGTTATTATATAAAAAAAACAAAACAAAAGTTATATAAATTGTTACTAATAAATATAAAAAATTATGTACAAAAGTACATAGACTACTTATAAACGCTTGCAATAAAGCATTTGAATATGTGTTGACTTTATTTTTAAACAAAAATTGATTTGAGTCTTTTCTAATCTCAAGAGGAAAATATTTAGTTGTTGTAGTTAATACATTTTTTTTTTGCGTCCATATTAAGTTCTCATGAATCTTAAATACTATAAATCTTAATTTTTCTATAATTTAACATACATACATACATACATATCATCACGCCTGTTTTCCGTAGGAGTAGGCAGAGGCCACAGATCTCTATCTGCTATGTTCTTGGCATACTTTCCTTGCTTCCTCCATACTCATCACTCTCTTCATGCAAGCTAGTCGGTTAAGAGTACCCTATAATTTAAACCTGTCGATGAAATATATAATACTAGCTGACCCGGCAAACTTCGTACCGCCTCAGAATCAATAAATAAAAAAGCTGAACGATAATTGCAAAATAAATCGTAATCAATAAAAAAATGCTCTATATGAATTAGGTTTTAATAGGAATAGTTTCTAAGGGAAAACGAAATCGTTGCTTTTACTGTATTCCTAAAATTTTTATTATATTGACTCACCTATTAAACCTTCCCTGGACTTCCAAAAATAATTCAAAATCAAAATTAGCCAAATCGGTCGAAGCCGTTCTCGAGTTTTAGCGAGACTAACGAAAAGCAATTGATTTTTTGTACATATAGATTACGTATTACGTTGTAATTGTAGGTGTTCAAGACGTACTTCGCGGGTTGGGAGGAAGTGATAGCTGTGGACTTCACGCGCACTGCCGAATCGGTTGCGCGCACCGGTGCCGATCTCAATAGTTGGGCGAAACAACAGGAGACTAAGTAAGACAAGACTATGCTAATGTAGCGAAAGACTTTTAAATGTAAATTTAAACCTCACCGAAGGCCATTGCAACTCTTGTCCGGATAAAAACTCAAATTTAACATCTAATTAATACATGTAGATGTGGAGTAAAAGAAGGTGTCGTGACAAAAGTTGAGAAAGGGATGCTTATATGGTTTGGGCACATAGTAAGCATCTCTTTCTCAACTTTTGTCACTACACCTTTTACATTACATTATTTGTACAAAACAAACTAAGGTTTTTGTTTTTAGGACGGACCTCTCTGCTCTATTCATGCCTCGACAACCTGCGATGCCGGCTGCGGAAGCGAAAGCACTATCAGACGAGTGGAATGAGGACCTGGAAGCCATGGAAGCGTTCGTACTGGAAGGCAGACATTTCGTTCGCTTGCCCGACAACGAGCTTGGAATCTTCTACACGCACGACTGCTATGTCTTTCTATGTAGATACGTCTTGCCCGCTGAAGTAAGTAGAAATCCTCTAGAAGTGAAAACTACTTAGTAGCAAGATGACCTGACTCTGAAACTTGGAGCTCTGCCGCAACTGAAATTTGTTTAAACATAAGTCTAATGTGTCTAAAGACTATATCTTCGTCAATAGTGATAAGCGACGCCAATTATGAAATGTGAAACTGTGAATTTAACAACTTATTTTATTTAAAGACCACCAATTGGCTCAGTGGCCGGGCCCCCCACCCACGGAGTCAATGGTCGCGGGTTCGATCGCATCGGAATAAATATATGTATGGCCTATAGATATTTTTTCCAAGTCTGGTATCCCCATCAATCCGCATTAGAAAAGCGTGGTGAGGCCCGTGGTCAACAGTAGAACATGCATGGGCTGTTAAAAAAAATGTTAAATTTGTTTTTAATTTCAAATATATACTTAAGCTACGGCAATGTGTGCGTGCGTGAGCGTACGTGCGCGAACGTGTGAGTGAGAAAGAGTGCATGAGTAAGTGTGGTGAAACTCTAAACTATCGTCTATAGTGTTAGCCAATTATGTTAACAACATATTTTAGGCGGAAGATGACAGTGCGGGCTCAGGTTGTGAAGATGCAGAAGCAGCGGATGGGGAAGCAGCCACTTGGGTTGTATACTTCTGGCAGGGCCGTCGCGCGCCTAACATGGGTTGGCTGACTTTCACCTTCGGACTGGAGCGCAAGTTCAAACAGTTGTGTCGCCGGCTGGAGGTAGTAAGGACGCACCAACAACAGGAAAGTCTCAAATTCATGGCACACTTTAGACGAAGATTCATTATTCGGGATGCGAAAAGAAAACAGCAGTCGGTAAGTATTATTAATACTGTTTGCTCACATACTTCATCTTACCGCTCTTAACTCAAGACTCACTTTGTATTTCTCAATGACTCACATTTGAGGTGTTTGAGAATATCACAAAATGAATGATTATGGAATGCGTTGCTGTTGGAGGTTGACACAAGTGAAGTCTCTCGCGATTTTCAATTTTATAAATATCTATGTATCTTTTTATTTATTCCTTTATTATTTACGGTTAACTCATATTTATATATACTTATATTTTTGCTTATGGCTATTAACTTTGTTTATTAATATTTTTTTTCCATCATGTACACATGATGTATCACCAACCTACACCAAATTATCTTTTTAACGTTGTTTCCATCCTACGGTTGTCTGAAAAATCTACTGTCAGTCTCTTTAGAGATTGACAGTGGATCTTTCGTTAGCGGAAATAATAGCAAAATCGACGCCGCGCTTTAGCATTTTAAAATTTATTCTATAATCGATTATTTTTTTAAATTGGTTATTTTTTTTATCAAAATACAAACCTTTGCTTACCGTAACATTTACACCATTTTTTTTAAATTGAACATTAATAATACTATTAATATGAGTTCTAAAACTTATTCATACTATTAACTTTTTGAATGATCACTCAATAAAAGAGATTCAATTTTGCTTATTGAAAGAATCATTTTTGCTGATATCTATACGACATTTACACAATGGAGCCATATTTTAAAAATATATATATTTTTTAAATTGAACATTCATAAAGCTATTAGTTAGTATAAATAAATGCTCAAATCATCATCATGCATCAAAATCATTTTTGCCGATCATGTCTATCCGATACTCACGTAAAAATGGGATGACCATATTCTTTGCAGGAAATATGCCGGAATTACATGGAATACAATGAAAAATGCAAGTGGGAATTCAGTATAAAATGCTTATCCGTCCTCCCCGGACGGTGTTTCCGAACCGAAACAACATTAGAACTTTCAAAAAACAAGCCTACACTTTCTTTAAAGGCTGGCAATGCTTTTGCGATGTCTATGGCACTGCGGATGTCTATGGGCGGCGTTATTTGCTTGCCATTGGGTAATACGCCTGCTCATTTTCCTTTCTATCGCGTAAAAAAAAACTAAACTTTGTGACCCAATTGGTTAACTTTTGTAAAACTTGCAGGATGGCGGTCGCTTACCGGTGGAACTGTTCGAATTGCGAAGTAACGGATCTTCGCTATGCACGCGTCTCGTTCAAGTGAAGGCTGACTCCTGCCAATTAAACAGTGCGTTCTGGTGAGTACAGACTTACACGCTGAAGCTTAAATAAAGCACAAGTGCAGCCGCATATGGAGTACTGCTCTCATCTCTGGGCTGGAGCTCCCAAGTACCAGCTCCTTCCATTTGACCGTAGTCAACAGAGAGCGAACGTTGCAAATGTCCATGGGCGTCGGTGATCGCTTACCACCACGTGACCCGCACGCTCGTTTGCCTGCTCTGCTATAAAAAATATACTCGCTGTAATCTTTATTTGTGACAGCGACATCTAGTCGTTGTGTTCCGTGATATTACGCCGTTAGATACCTTCGCTTCGTGGGCGGTGGGTCCTGCATCGCGGTGGACAGATACACCGCATGTCAGGTATTGTGTATGATTGATCGGCTTCAGTAAGATCCTTTGGGACCCTAGTTATTTAGGTCCAATACTCCCTTATACGTTTAACGTACCGTTATGACGAAATTAAGATCAACACTCACACGTTTACCTCCGACACGGCGTTAGGCCTACGGCTTGCGCAGGTTCCCCAATCATCTTTTTGTGTTGGACTCAGTATTAACATCTTCGAATAATATAATAGTAGGATCAAAAACTATTTCTCCTGAAATCCCTTATTCTTGTAGATAATCGTTCGTATGGTTCTTTGTGTTGGATTTCCCAGCGAAATGGGATGTTTATTCGCTATTAAGACAGCCGCGCAAATTATATCATAAATCTAGATTACTTTCTGAGGGAGCGATCAAATTAAGAAAATAATGGAAAATGTATATGTATGTAATTTATTTATATGAATATTATATATATAACGCAATGTGATAGAGTCCCTCTCATATTTGACCATGGGCCGTGCATATTGTAAAAATTATTAAACATTTTACATTGTAAAGAGTTTTGATTGTGGTAATGTATTTATAATATCATTAAAATAATTTTTTTTATATATATATTCACGCCCATATATATATATTCATCCCCCGCAGGGGTTGGCAGAGACCACAGAACTCCATTCACTATCATTTCATCACAGCGAAACGGCTCTCCATTGGTCGCTTCTCGCCCTCGTGAAAATCAGGACGTGACGGGTGGCGAACCACGTCGCCGTCATTTTTCAACAAATTAGGCACATTAAATTCGTCTTAGTGAATCCCACGTGCCGCAAGGGAGGATGGAGGTCAGCCCCAGCAGAGCCCTGCATGATGAGGTAAGACACAATAGTACCCGGGGGAGCCTGATCCCGGGACGGTCGGCACGCTTGCGACTAAGCTCGCCCTTAGCCACGCATCCTTTGACACGGCAGACCCTGGATTGGCGGAGAGGAAGGGAAAGGTTAGAGAAAAAAGGAAAAGGCAGGAACAGAAATGCGGATTGGGGGGTTACCAGACTCGGAATAAATATTATAAATCCATATATATATTTATTCCGATGCGGAAATCGAACTCGCGACCATTGACTCCGTGGGCGGAGGGCCCCGCCACTGGGCCGATTGATCGTCTAATAAAATAACATTTTATTCAATTAAAAAGCAATTACATTATATTAAAGGCAATTGTTACATTTAAATATTAAAAGGTGTATTTAATATTTTATGGCACTGCGGATTTCTATTGGCGGCGTTGATTGCTTTTCATCGGGTGACACTCCTTCTCGTTAGCCTTCGTATCCCATAAAAAAAGTTGGCAAGAACTCTTGTAATATTGCTAGTCTTCATTTTTTTCAAATTATTCAAAATTGTGATGATCTCACAGTTACATCCTAAATGTACCACTCGAGGGGAACAACGAGACATCATCAGCTATTGTGTACGTGTGGATCGGCAGCAAGAGTGATGCGGACTCAGCGCGCCTCATCGAGCAGATTGCTGAGGAGAAGTTCAACAACCCGTGGGTCAGCATGCAGGTAATGCGATGTTTATTTCCACGCAACGGTTGTAATTGGAATGAATGACCCCGACTGTTGTTTCAGCTTTTATAAAAAACAGACTCTAGGAACAAAAAACAAAACGTGTAAAAATAACTTGGCTTCAACCACGGTCTTATACACAGGTCTTGCAACGAAGCTCAATTTCAGCAGTGAGAATCTAGTATGATCGTCTCATAACTTTTCTTTCGCGTCAACGCCGCTGTACGTCATTGCTATCGATGGATGCACGCCGGTTGAATGACAATCGACTGTAAGCTAGCTGATCGATTTATCACTATTCGTTTCATTATAATTGGTTGTATTAAAAGGCACATAAGAAACAGAATGCTATTCTGTCTTTGTTGCACAGCACACCCATCTGTCATCATCATGCCTCTGGCGGCCGTAAATTGTAAAGAATAGCGCAACCATTAAGCCAATGTACATAAGACCGTGGCTTCAACATAGCAACAATATCTTTTTTAACAAACAAATGAAATTACTGCAAAACAATTCTTAAAATACAGCTTAATATTCAAAATACATATTAATAGGGATTTTACATAACTTCAAATAATATATTTTACACAAATTACAATTATTATAATTTATATAAACCAACATTATCATTACATCGCCTGTCAACAGAGGGTGCCACGAGTCATATAAAATAAGGTTACATATAAAATAAGGTACTTTGCATTAAATAAGCCTGTGGAACCTGCGTTTTTCGCAGATTCCCTGTTATGTAATTTGTCCGCCAGCCCATTACTCGATATAGCTGTTAAAGTCAATAGGCTACCAGCATTAACATCTTCGAATCTAGCAGCATAAAATAATTAAATAATGATATTAATTCTAATACCTTGTACATGCGTTGGACATTGTATGCTTAGGAACTGAATCACTTGGGCCTTTAAAACATTACATTTTTAAAGTCAGTCCGTATTTCGAAAGATGAAGTAAAATCTATATAAATATCATGTTTAAATTATTCAGTCGGAATTAGACACTCAATATTAATAGTGTAACACGTCTTAGAACAGAATGAATATTTTGTTAATTGCCTTCTAATTAATTCACTCCAGTCCTACTCAGCGATGCGCGTCGCTGCCACATCATCGTAATTTGGGGTCATCCATAAATTACGTCATATTAATTACATGATTTGAACCCTCTTTGTCACACGTGAAGTTGAGGTTAGAGTTTTAGCACTCTAAATTAATGCATATGATGCCATAAAAATTCCTCTCGTCACTCGATGTTACACTTTGTTGACCCCTCTCTCACCTTTAATGTGTGACGTAATTTATAGATGGCCCCTTTCTATAAATTAATTAATTTCACAATATTCATAAACAACTTTATAATGTTACTTAATAATTAAACATGTAACAACAAGTTTTAACAGTCAGATTTCAATAGTATTGGTATTGTCATGCATTGTTTTTATTCTTATGTATTATATAAGGCTTAATTATAGATTGTAGGTTAATATGTGTGTGTGTGTCTGTGTGTGTGTATATATATATATGTTTTTCAAGCCACTGAGCTATCGCCCATTTTCTATCTGTATGTACTGTTAATTATGTAATAGTTTAATATGTATTCATATGTGTTGCTGCAGTGGGAAATAAATTAATCTATATATCTATAAAAATAAATATGCACAGGTCCTAACGGAAGGAAACGAACCCAACAACTTCTTCTGGGTTGCTCTGGGCGGCCGCAAGCCCTACGACACGGATGCTGACTACCTCAACTATACCCGTCTCTTCCGCTGCTCCAACGAAAAAGGCTATTTCACAGTCTCGGAGAAGTGCACCGACTTCTGTCAGGTTATATAGATAGATATATTCTTTATTGTACAATTATACCATTATTGATAGTAATATTTATATACAAAGGTCGGTCTTATCGCTATTAGCGACCAGCCAGACAACCGTAGGATGGACAATGTTAAAAAGATATTTTGATATGGGTTGGTAGTAGGAAAATCATTACTTGGTTGATTGGGATGCTTGGAAAAAATAAACATGATGAAAAATTCAGCAATTGCTGGGCTACTTGCAAATATGCCGGGGACTTCCTTATTGGAACTGGAATGCTGTAGGCAAATGGTTTTGATATTAAGTTTAGAATGATTAAAAATTGTCCAATGTTGCAAAATTGTTAAGGTGTCAAAAGACATCATGTTAGAAATAGGTATATCATGTATGTATATATAGATCAAGGATGAGTTGGAGTAAAATGATAGCGCTAAATAAATTTAACAATTATTATATGAATAGTCATTACATTAATTGAGAAAATATTTTATTTTGAAAATAATTTCTAGTTAAAATTTTAAAAGGTGTCATTTAACATCTTTGGTAGAAATAGTGTTAAATACGAAATTCCAATTTATAAATTACTTTTCCAGACATTTTAGAATAATTAGTATTGTAGCAACAAATAATACACCTCCATAATTTTTTCAAAATTGTAAACATCTATACTAAAATTAATAAATAGTTAATTGGTATTACACAGGATGATTTAGCAGATGACGACATCATGATTCTGGACAATGGAGAGCAGGTGTTTCTATGGCTTGGGGCAAAATGCTCTGAGGTGGAGATTAAGCTTGCATACAAATCTGCCCAGGTATCATATTACATTGACTTCACTACACACACACATACACTGAAATGAGTACTTTCATATATACATACATATTGTCACACCTGTTTCCCGTAGAGGTAAGCAGACGCTACAGATCTCCATCTGCTATGATCTCGGTATACTTTCCTTGCTTCCTCCACTCAGTACTCTCCTCATCCAAGCCCAACGTTTAAGGGTACTCTTGACCTGGCCTTTCCTAAAAAATTCACCAAATTGTTTTCGGTATGTTTTCCTTGGTCTTTCCCTACCGACAATTAGTACTTTCATTATAATTTAAAGCTTCAGTCTAATCGGAGACTTGAAACATTAAATTTAAACTTGCACTTAGCAAAAAATGCACATCAGACTTTCCTTAAAAAATCTCACCTTATTTACAAATAGATAATACTCTAGATATTTGATACTATCATAAAATGCTGCAATGTACTAAAAACATTCAACTTTGCTAAACTTATACACATGATATCTACTCAAAAGAAGAGCATTGTAATTGTCAACAATTTTCATCAGTATGTTTCACTGCTTGCCATAGGCCTCCCTATATCTGAAGGAATAGGCATCAACCCACAATGCTTATCAAGGGTAAATCAACCTGTAGGTCATACATATCGAAGGGAAATCGAACCTTTAACTGTTGACTCCAAAAGTTATAACTTCGCCAATTAGGTTGTCAAATAAAATATTAATTTTACTAATTATACCCTCAGGTTTACATTCAACATATGAAGTCAATGCAACCTGATCAACCACGCAAACTGTTCCTTACACTGAAGGATAAAGAATCTAAAAGGTTCACTAAATGCTTCCACGGCTGGGGGGAACACAAGAGACCTCCAGAGTAATTCATCAAACGACTTTACCCTTAACAAGTGTACATATGTCACCAATATAAAAAAAATATTATTTAAGTCAAAGCATCACAATTTGCTTTATTTTAATAATGTATAGGATATTATTTAAAATACACATAAATATAACATGAAAACATTAAGCTGTTGTGTTGAGATAACTTTCAGTTCTTGAATTTTTACATTGTAAACTAATAAACTAGTCATAGGTTATTTATTGAATTATAAAACTACATACATTAAAATTTTAAGACACCCGCTTTATGCTTACAATTGTACTTTTAACTATTAATGAAAATATAATTTCAAAAGTTGTTCTGTGTTGTTAAACACATTATTTCTAAACATTGTTTGTTTAGAAATAATGTGTTTAATTAAATAACAAATGTTAGAAAAGATTTGTTTGATAAATGTTTCTGTAAGCTATCTACTTCTCAGATTCTCGGTTCCTTAAAATTATATTTCTTGTGGAAATAAACAAATCTCATATATTTCATAACTACCAGTTATATGTTTATAAATTAATTGGCATATGCATATTTTAATAAATTATAACAAACAATCCTTGCTCACTAACCTCATAAAGTTAATTGAAAATATAGATAAATTATATGAATATTGCAGTCATCATAAGCCTAAATCATTATCAGTAATGGTACTGTTCAATGTAGTACTTGCACGTTTTGGACATTGGTTTCTTCTCATTTTATTGCCTCTCATACTAGTGAAGGTTAGCAGAAACTCCAACATAAACATTACTCTTTAGTGAATTGACATAGTATACTATCTCCAACCACTCCTTAATACTACTTAACCCCCATACTTTTCTCAGACCAACAGGGCTTCTAAGGCTAAAGGTAGATTATTAACTGTGAATCTTGTTTGTCTGAAACTGCTGCCTTTCACTATATTTATTTATGCAGTCTATATGAGTATGATTATATATTTTTTGTTGTAATTTACAGTATATGAAATAAATTCAGAAGAGAGAAATTCATCAACAAATGAAAGACTGATTCATGCCATCACTAAATTTATTTTTCAATTTCATTTAGTAAAGTCATAATAAAATGAGATTGCCATTCTAACTTATTGCTATGTTGAGGAGTAACACTGACTAGGTTAGCAGGAACTGCCATGGTTTGTTACTTCTCCATGATTAATTGTTTTATTAATGCATTTAAGTGTAAAAAATGTAATGATTTTATCAATTGTATATATTACTATTTTAATTTTTGCTGTACTTACATACTAAAAATGTGTAAATATATGACTTAAGAAAAACTTTTACATCAGTTATAAAAATATAAAAGAACACTTTTGATATAAAGATGTTAAATTTTTTGAGCACAAAAATAATTACACAAAAATGTAGCTTTTGCAATACACCTATATGTTGAAAATAAAATATATAGATATATACACCAAGTTTCATTTAACTTTTCCACATATTTAATTATATCAATAAGTGTTTACTACAGAATGGAATAGATAATCAACATACTTCGAGCATATTAAATACAACTGTTAATATAAAAACAAAACAATCTTTTTAATCATCATCATCGTCGTCATCAGACGGTACAAATAACTCATTTTCCTCCAAAAAGTTAGCAATATTTTTACTTATAGCAGCTCCAATGAGCAAACCAGGAACGACAGCACAAACCACACTCAAAAGACCAAAGGGTGTCTTTTCGGGTTCTGGAAGTATGGCTCCACTTGGGGTCGTAGTTGCTGTCCTCCGCTGTAGAATTGATTCATGCTTAGATATATTCTTGGTTTGAGTTACAAGTCGGGTCAATCGCAAAATAGCCATTTTACAGTGAAAACCTCCACAAAAGTATATTTTTAGCTCTTCAAATTTTCGATCAACTATTCACTGACGCTAATGACAGATATAGATTTTGGGGTTGCCAAACAGACTTTTTAAATTTGTCCTATGTAACCAATTAATATAACTAATATGAAATTGTATATAACATAATTGCCAAATAAATGCAAACTGTGACATTATTACCAATACAAAGCCATGTAATGATATAAATTCTCCTAACCTATTAATAATGCATGGTGAGCACCTCATGAATGCCAAAACAGGTAAGATAATAATTAGTGACCGGTCTTGGCGTACCAGGGAACTAGAACGGTCGTAGAATGGGTCATATGTCCACAGAAATTATTCCGGCAACGCAGTCAGGTTTCCATAATGCCCATTTAATTGTACAAAAGGTACTCGAATCGATTCTACCAATTCGTTGGTTTCTTTTCGCAGGTATTTGAAAAAACAACAGTTTATTTCAAATACCTGCGAACTATATACATAAACAATGACTTAAGTCTTTTTTAAAGTTTAAGTTACTATATAGTTTCCGACATAGAATAAAGCCAGCTTATTTCTTGACGAAGATGTCATACGTTAGTAGTATACTAAAGAAACAAATACCAATAGATGAGCTGCAGCATCCATCTGAATTAACCACTCTAATCCACCCACTAAGCATGAAGGTTTCGCCAACACTTCAATTTTGAAGGAGAGCTGTGGTCAGCATAGAAAAACTTTTGAATGGCGTTATCCCAACTGAATGAAGCCAATGTCTATATTTATAAAATCATTTATATGAGATATAGCAAATGGATTGCGTTGGCTGTTGCAACAACATCTTGCAGCCTTTAGTATTTTATAATCTACAATGCCATTT
Source organism: Baronia brevicornis (assembly GCA_031353405.1). NCBI lineage: Eukaryota > Metazoa > Arthropoda > Insecta > Lepidoptera > Papilionidae > Baronia > Baronia brevicornis. The sequence goes on along the minus strand of JASFAT010003011.1, from coordinate 77,583 downwards.
TTTGTAATGGTAGGATAAGATTGAATGAAACTGAAACGAAAATGTCAAAAATTTGCAAACAAACAAGTCTAAAAGGAAAGATCAGATGTATAATATATTTTAAATAAGAGGTTTACTATAAAATTAGCAATGAATATCATATTAACTAGCTTGGAAGCTTTGATATGTAAGTGTAAATATATAAAAAGTTTTGTCATAATATTTGCATTTACAAATTTGTGTCTTCAATATTGTAGTGAAAGCAACTCACGAATCGTTACCACAGCCTGATGCCGCGGCTCTAGAAGCGTTTTGTACAATTATGAAAGATTCGGCAGATGGTCCTCAATTGGCAGCCCAAGCTCTGGCAGCTCGTATCCATTCTCAAAATGCACGTGAAGCCTTATTAGCTCTCACGATGCTGGATCGCTGTATGCGACGATGCGAAGCCAGTTTTCACGCCGAAATTGGGAAGTTTCGCTTTCTGAATGAAATGATAAAACTTGTTTCACCTAAATACTTTGCTGATAGAACTGCACCTGAAGTGCAAACCAGGGTAAGATATTTTAATAACTGATTATTTAGATTGTAAACAACTATAAGAAATTTATAAATAGAAGAAGGTATAAATATAAAGGTATAAATATAAATTTATAAATAATATTTATAAATTTATAAACCTTTTGATCTGTATTTATTAAAAATATGTTTTATACATCTTATTAATTTAGAGTGTTTATATAATGGTAGAATGAGATCTTAGGAGTTAAAATCATATCTGGTCGCCTTAACTATCATTCTCACTTGCACATGGTGAATTTTATTATAGAAAATTTTCATTCACAGGTTTTACAATTGTTCCATGCTTGGTCGATTGAATTTCCAAAAGAATCGAAGTTTAAAGTGGCTTATGATATGTTAAAAAATCAAGGTGTGGTAAAAGAGACACCACCACCTCTTCCTCCAGAAGATACAAATCTGCCCTCACATCAAAGAGCTAAAAATGCAATTTTTGAAGATGAAGAGAAATCTAAACTCTTACAAAAATTACTCCAAAGTAAAAAACCTGAAGATCTCCAGCATGCAAATAGGTTGATTAAAACAATGGTTAGGGAGGTATGTTAATGAAAAGTTAATTAAATAACTTTTTTTATTACTTAAGGTGTATGATTTTGGGGGATAACCCCCAATTCTTATCTATCACTTGGCCACACTGTCAGAATGTGATACTTGCCTTGTTTAGTTTGAGATCCAATTGCATGTTCCAATTCAGTTTATTGTCAAGAGTTATGCTGTATGTATGTATAAACCTTTTTTAAAGTTTTGCATCAGAGGTATCATTTTGATACCTCATATTCAAAAACTGCAAGGAGCATATTGATTTATTAGGTATGTTTATTATTTGCACCATTGTTTTAAAGTTGATTTATGATCACTTGGGGAAATTTTTCTGAAAGCATTATACTTAACTGTCATAAGCAAAATAATGCTATAAAGTAGTTAGGTTTATTTTATCTATAATGACTTTCATTAATACCAGGAGGAGAGACGTAATGAAGCAAATAGTCGCAGAGCACAGGAAGTGAGTGCAGCCCTAGATAGTGCTGGATTGTTACGAGATATGCTGGAGCATGCATCTGATGCCTCCCCTGATGAACAGCAACTTATACATGAGCTATATGCCAGCTGCTCCAGGCAGCGACCTGTTCTTCAGCGGTTAGCTGCTGCTGATTGTCAGGCTTCTAATCTTGGTATGTTTACCGATATCTAAATTTGCCTTTTTCCAAAAATTTCAGTTTTCTAAACTAATATTATTTTTTCATTAAAGACAATATCAAGCATTTGGGGTGTGTTATTCATGAACTATAAAAGTACAAAAAATTCAAAACATTAATACAAGCTATTTAGAAAGGAATTATTTGTATAAAGTAACTACAAAGTTTAAGAGGCAGGCAAGATGACATAGTGAAAGAATAAGAGATAGCATAAGAGGATGCCAGTAATCACTATTCTTATGGTAAATCCATAAATTTCTTTATCCTTTCACTATCTCATCTTGCCTACCTTATAATAATAATAATCATTTATTTTGATACCACAGAGTTACATATATAGGTTACAAAGTTTTAAAGAGAAAACAATACATATGTGGCGGGCTAGTGCCTGAACTAGTGGTGAGCCTGTATCTCAGGTCTCTAACCTTCCACCTCTTATTTCTAATTGATTATTAATATCTATGGAGCAATAAATATAAAACCAATATTGTGTATTAAAATGTATGTGCATGTCTGTGTGTGTGTGTGTGTATGTTTAAATGTATTTGTCCGTAATGTACATTCAATTGTTATTAAATATATATTTTAAAAAGCTTTGTAGTCACTTTATATAAATAATTCCTTTCTAAATTGCTTGTATTAATGTTTTGAATTTTTTTTTATATAACACCCCAGCTGCTTGCTACTTCTTAGGTTTTATCTAGTCCTTTAGACTATTTCAGTTTAATAAGATATTCATTACAGATAGTTTAATTACAGTTATTTTGGTAGCTCCATTCAATTCCTTTACATTTTCAGATGATATTCTCCATGCAAATGACATACTAGATGAAGTTTTTGAGAAGTATAACACATTTCTATCTCAAAAAAGGTGCAAACATAATGATTCAACTACCTCAAATAGTGACAGTCTATTAGATTTTGCTGGAGCTACTTTAGAAAATACCGGAGACCCACCAAGTTATAACTTGGATGGTGGCAAAACTAATGTCATTGAGGAGTTGGGTGATATTTTTTCAAACGAAAGTGTTTCTAGTAATATTGCAGAGCCTTTAAAACCTGTCAATTTAATGCCTAACGGTAAAACAATTTTATTAGTTTTATTTTGTATATATAAATATAATTTTACCCATGCAATAAAAATATTTTTCCAGAAGATATTGATCTTTTAGAAGATAAAAGTAATAAAGTTGAAGGATGGAATCATTTGGACACTCTAGGAGAGCAGCTCTTAAAGCAATCATTACCTGAAAACGTCAGACGGATTGATAATTTTAATAGGTATCTTTTAAAATATTTTTTTTTCACAGCCCATATATGTCCCACTGCTGAGCATGGGCCCATTTCTGGAGGAATGGATGTTAACCCACCACACTTGTCCAATAAGGATTCGCGGGGTTACTAGACTTGGAATAGGTAGTCTGTAGGTCATACATATCTTTATTCCGATGCAGGGATCGAACCCCCGGCCATTGAATTCATGTGCGGGGTTCCCCGCCACTGAGCAAATTGGTCATCCTAAAATATATATGTTGGAGCAATTTCTTTCTAGCAATTTAGTTCTTGGGATAGACACTTATCATGCTGTCAAATTGATGCTTTTCAAATTTAATTTTTTAGTGATAAATAAATTAAATTTGACTATTTTCATTAAAGTTTTATCAATGTTTGTCTGGAAAAAATTGCTTTTTGTGATAAGACCATCCATTGTACACTTATGTTACAGTTATTATTTTTCTTATTATATGTACACCAAAGAGGATAACTATCAATCTAAAAAATGAGAAAATATGTCTCAAATTTTTATCACTAAGTTTTTTCTATTGCAGTAAACAATTGAAAAAGATTCCTATGAACGCTTTGGAGAAACTTTCACCCAAGAATGAATGTCAATCAAGCAATGGTACCCTATTGGACTTGGACTTTTTTACTAAAAATGCTATTGAAGAAACGGGTACCTCTACTCACGCACAATCATCCCAACAAACTACACCCAATGACGATGTAATGGTAGACATTAGTACAAATATTGTTACAACTTCAACAAATTCAGGTTTACATAACAACTTGAAAATAAATAGTGATGGTATATTGGATACTATTGTCGATCTTACAATAGAGGATAACACCAAACATGTTAATGTCGAAGCCTCTAGTAATAAAAATAGTATTTCAATAGTTGAACAAAAAGATGATATGAAAAGCAACAAATCAAGTGATGTGAAGCCTTTGAATGATATAAATGTTACTATACAAAGTGTGCAACACAGCAAAGTACCACCACTGACAGCATTTGAGGAAGATGAAGGACTGACTATTATTCTCCACTTTTGTAAAGATAAACCGAGACCAGATGTAAATGTTATTGTTATTTCCACAACAAGTAAAAATAGTTCACCAATTGAGGATTACAAGTTCCAAGCGGTTTTACCAAAGGTGAGTTCAGAAGAATACACATTTATTGGATATATAGCTGACCCGACAGACATTGTCCTGTCTTATTTTCAATAGATCAATAGATCACACGTAAGATTATTGTTATCCTTCTTTTTTATTTTACTTGTTTAATTTTATTTCATTGTAATACAAGTATAAATAAATAACCCTATTGTACATATGTATATCCATGCTGTGCTAAAATCTTAAGAGCTATAGTCCAGGCATTATTGTTTATAGACGACCGATTGGCTGTGGCAGGGCTCTCCGCCCAGGGAGTCAATGTTCGCGGGTTCGATTCCCGCATCGGAATACATGTGTATGGATTTATAAATATTTATTCCGAGTCTGGTAACCCCGCCAATCCGCATTTCCGTTCCTGCCCTTACCTTACTTCTCCATCCTTTGCCTTCGATGGAGCTCTGTGGTCTCTGCCAACCCCTGCGCTGGATAGGCGTGAAAATATAAAAAAAAATATATCATATTACTCTTTCATGACTTTAACTTGTTCTTCTGCCGAATAAATAAATAAATATCTAAAATATTTCATTTTTGTTGTTTTAATTTTAATGGAGTATAATTTTCTAAATATTTATATATAATAAACTATATTGTAAGGAAGATATAATAAGAAAGAACTCTGCCTTTCCATAGGGTTGCAAAGTGAGGCTGTTAACTCCATCCAGTACATCACTTCTGGCTTACAACCCATTCCTGCCTCCGCCTGCTGTCACCCAGGTGATGCTATTGGCGCGGCCGGCGACCATGACTCAAGTTGACCTTAAATTCGTCGTCACGTATACGTGCGACAATGAAATGTACTCGGAAATGGGTGAAGTAAACAATTTACCATTAGATGATATATAGTGTAGAGGTTCGCATTAATTAACATTTGATTCCTATGTATGGATATATTAAGGCTATTGACTGTTGCATTTACTATGTTGAATTTATAGTATTATTAAATTTTAACAAAGGCTCCAAACTTTTAATTTACATAGAATGATCGAACCGTTTTAACGATGCAAAGATACCATAAAACATGCCAACTATGCCCGGTTTGTTCTTAACTTTTGATTTTTTTATGTTTTTTGTATTGGGATATGTATATATATTTTTAGTTGCTTTAGCTATGTAGTCATAAGTATATGTTTGTTGTATTACAGTCATTGTATATCAAAAAATTATATCAAATTTGGTTGTTTCTGATTGCTGGCAAAATTATGTGAACTTTTGCATTGCCCATGTTGATTTTTAGCGCAAATATTAGGTCATATAGGATATAATCCTAGTAGAGAAGATAAGAATCACTTTTAAGTAAAGCTAACGTCAGCTTCAAAACTTTATTAATAATGTTTAAAATTTTGTTATCTCGATATTTTCGTTTTTTTTTTCATACAAATCACACAGAACTATTATAAAGTACGAGAGTTGTCACATTCAAATAAATAAATAGGATTATAATGTATACAGTTGCGGGTTTTAGAATTATTTTTCGAAGCAATGTAATATAATATTCCCTAAACTAAACATCTCTGCACTTTGGTCTTCTTTTACGTTTTTACGTAAACGTAATTTTATTATTAATAAATATATATTTTAGTAGAATTGTGAGATTCAAATGAAGATTAACTAAATATAGACGATACCGTATTTAAAATACCTAAGTTTTTCCGGATGTTTTACTAGAGGTATTAAGTTATCTAATTGTGACAGCCCTGAGTAGTTTTTTACTATGGGGGATATATTGACTTAAATACTAAAATTCTAACTATATTACGCTATAATTACAATAGTTCTTTATAAAATACAAGAAAATAAAGTAACCTGCGCTTTCGCCAAGAAGGATTGTATTCAGAAGAAGGATTCACAATACCATTTGAATGTAGAAATTTTTCCGCCAAATCAGACTGTATTAATTAAGTTTTCACTATCAACTGATTGAACTTTGAAACAAATGGGGTAGTGTTGTCAGAAATACAAACTGTTTTTATTCAACTGAACAATTTTTCCATTAACCTAAAGTGTATTTCCACATCAACCGATTTCTTTGTAAATTGGTTTTCAGGCAAATATACCTTGGTTGGCAAAGTTGGCAAATTTTACGGTATGTGACAGACATATAAGACTGCCTACACTACTTACGTACTTACACGTATTTCTTTTATTAATTTTTCCAGTAACGAGCTAACCAAATTAGATTAAACAACAAGAAAAGCCGATTCTCTTAATTTAACTTTTAACTTTGGAATAGTAACTTGCTTTGCTTCTTTATTACGATTATGCATTTAAAGATGTTGTGAAGTAGTGTATTTCGTAATATTACCCTCGAAATCAATCTAATTGGCTCATTGGTGAAGTTGCCCCTTTCGTGGGTTCAATTCCTGCATCGAAATAAATACATGTGTGACCTAGAGGTATTTAATTCCAATGTAGGTGTCCCACCAATCCACGTTGGAAAAGCTTGGTTGGCTAATTTGTATTACACCAAGAATGGGGCGGTCCCGTTCTTGACAATGAAAAATACATATATAGACTGTAAAAACTCTTAAAATTATATTTACGATCGAGTCACTCAGTGGAACCACCCAATCCACAAAAATGTGAAAACCAAGTCAAAGTTACTAAACCATCAATTTTGTATCATCTTAAAAACCACAATAGTCTCAGGATTGATGTATTTTAATAGATAGCGTTAATAAAATAACGGTTGGTTTAATAACTTTCTCATTATTCACGTTTTTGTGGTTTGGGCCAGTCTTTCATTGATACTATTGTTAACAGTGGCTTTCCTATACAGTACTTAAGCAGTGTTATAAATGTTCTAATGCTTTGCCGAAATGCATACATTTTATTGATAACTTTTCTATAATAAGGTACATGCTTACCTGTAACAGGCGATTACTTATATTTTTTAATTATATATATTATTTATTTATATAATTACTTCGCAATATCGCTTGGCAATGAAAATAATTATGATTATTTTGTATTCCAGTCTAAATTATGTTTAAGCTTTTTAATTCCATAAGGACATTCCAAATATAATTAATATATAGGTACGTACACATGTACATGTATGATGGTCTTTTTACAACTGAAACATGATCCGACGGCAAAGGTTCGATACTACCTGGACTATTCACATGAATCATATTTTTTTTGAGCGTTATTAACTTAATAGACACTGTTAACGAGAATATAGTAATGTAAAAAATTTCAAGGCATATATGAACTTATTTTTTATTCAAACCTATCTTTTTTGTTTAATTGAAATGTACATTGTAATAAAGCATTTATGAACGTACAAGATTTTATTTCTTCGGAGGCCTAATTACCAAAAGTCATAGTTATGATAAATACATACAATATATATGAGTAAATTTGTCAGGAACAACAAAAAACTGATTTTCCAAAAGTTTTTTTAAAAGCATTCTTACTTCAGGCATAAAGATATTTTTGAGGTAAATACGAATTATTCTATCTGGGGTACTCTTTAAGATCATCCCTTAGATGGCATTAATACTAAAAAATAAAATGTTTTTTTGGAGTTACGAATTCTGATAATTAGGCCAACGATTTGTGTTCAATTGAATAATATATGTTTTTAAATTATATATTTATTTTGATAATAAAGTATTTAAAATACATTGATTTCATACACAACGACAGTGAAAAAAAATTGTCAAAAGATTTATAAATTAAATGTATTAGGAATGAAAGACATATAAACAAATAAAATGGCTACTAAGATAATATTTTGTTTTCATTTACACTTATTCTGCTTTACATATTTACTACACTGACACTGACTGTTGCATTTATAGTGTTATTACATTTTAACGTTAGTTTCATTTATTAATTTTTCCACTAACGAGTCTATTATTAACCAAATTAGATTTAACAAGAAGAAAAGTAGATTCTTTTAATTCAACTTTGAAATAATAACTTGTTTTGCATCTTTACTACGGTGATGAAAAATTTTTACTGCAGCATTGACCACCATAGTAGATTATATCTCGAGGGAGTCTGAACGAACAAGTAGGAATTGAAAAACATTTTTAATAAAGATATTTTTTATTTTAATCATATAAAGATTTTCACTTACGTGATAATAAATTTACATATTGTAGGTAGGTATATACATTTATTAAAAATGATATACATATGGACTAAACATAAAAGTCTAGAGCAGCATTTTCCAACCTATCGGTTGCAAGTGAATATTAGGTGGGCCCTGACGTATAATCGATCCACTGTGCGCGTCGGGTGAGCGACCACTGACGGGCAACAAAATTAATCGAATTAAGTTTGTATTTGCAAGGTTCAATGCAAAAAAATGGCGTCTTCTTATTAATAAAACATTCGTTGTATTAAAAATAATAAAAATTTCCATGTTCTAATTTTGGACATTTTTGTTAGGGTGCGATCCAGTCAACTTCGGGAACCACGGGTCTAGAAATATTCACAATGCAAAGATCGCAGTTGTCATTGAATCAAGTTATGTAAGACTAGTCAAGCTTTTATGCAATCAAAACCGTCCTATACTTTTACTGTTGATTATTACTAAGTAGGTGTTTCAATAACAGGTGAAATAAGAAACCTGTTACAATTGTTCCAGTGAAATATCAGTTCCAAAATAACAGCTCGTTATATTTTTAAATAGAATAAACCGTTTCACAGGAACATTTCTGTGGTATGTCTACCTTTAATGCTTTCCAGGCTCAGAACTGACATACGTAATATAACAACAATTACGAGGTATATCATTATAAACATTTGAAATGTTCATATACACATTTCTTTGAAAAGATATGTGTATATGAATATTTCAAATTGAATGTTTTGTGCATTATCATAACATGGAAAATCTATATAAATTGCAGTCACTAAAACGCTACACTGATTAATTATGAAATGTTTACAGAATTATAACTTGTGTTCATTCAAATACAATAGATAAGAGGAAGAGCAATTGTATCAGTTGATATCTATTTAAGATTATTAATGGAGTCAGGCGTTACTTTGCGGAAATCCATCACTATATGGACAGTCAAAAGTTTTACTTAGCCAAGATCCGCGACAAGCAAACAATAACAGAAAATTAATAATGTGTTCTTTCCTGCTGGATGAAGTGGATTCATTTGGCACTTATGATATCTATTTTCAACAAAGGTAGTCGCCACAAACTAGAATAGAGCAGAACAACTTCCATGTTTGGTTATGTCAAATCAGTTTCATTTTAAAACACGAACGTTTTTACTATTTAAACAACAGCCAAGTTAACTTTTAGAAAACTTGTTAATTATAACTGTTCTGACATATACTTACTCCTAACACTCAGTACCAAAGCATTTGCAAAAACTTCAGCAGGCATGAAAACTTCATATAAAATTAAGGACTGGTATAACCCTCCAAAGAAAAACTGCCATAACATAGTATGTTAATAATACTAACTGACCCGGCAAACTGCCATAAAAAATATTTCTAAAATTTAGGGTAATAGGTATTTTTTGATGCCAAATCCCAAAAAAAATATTGAAAAAACATTTTGTCGAAAAAATAAAAAACTTTTGCTGAGGGGCCTAACACTTAAAAAATTTATAAAAATCGGCGGTTTCGGAGGAGTTCGATAACAAACAATGTGACACGAGATTTTTATATATTAGATTTACAGTTTTATAATAATTACATCTGTAATCATTATTTCATCTACACAGCTTGATCTCTAAATGCTAAAGCAGTAATTGGTTTCTGATGGCCACAGTACTCGCGTTCTAGCGTTCCTTTTTCTAAGTTCCAAAGTCGCGCGTAGCTGTCTGACGAACCTAAAATGATAACATTTATTATGAGTAACTTACACTTTCTATGTGAACAGTAAGAATTTTTACGTGGTTAAAACCCATAAGCAAACATAAGCTGAAAAATAATACTATGTAATATGTTTTACTGGAGGAAGTGGAATTACAGAGAACAATCTAAATCTTACCGAAAAACGGCCGTCAAGCAACTCTCCACTTCCCAAACTCTATCACCAATACTAACAACATCAAACATAGACTACCACTCTTCCACAACGTACACGACACGTGTTTCGATTCAACACAAGGCATCATCAGGTATAGTAGACTACTAAAAACTACCGTTACCCCTTAACGATAGTCTTTCGTAGAGTTTCTTTTAGGGATATCTTTCCAATCTTCGACAAAGATCGAAATGGTTTCGTATATACTTACATATCGTCACGCCTGTCTCCCGTAGGGGTAGGCAGAGACCACAGATCTCCATCTGCTACGATCTCGGCATACTTCCCTTGCTTCCTCCACACTCATTATTCTCCTCATGCAAACCCGCCGGTTGAGGGTACTCTTGACCTGGCCCTTCCTAAAAAGTTCAGCAATTTGGTCAAGGTGTGTTTTTCGTGGTTTTCCTCTTCCGACCCTTCCATCCACATTCGCAAGGTTAATTTTCTTTTGCCAGTCGTCTTTCATCCGTCCTCTCTATATGCCCAAACCATCTAAGCATCCCTTTTTCTACTTTTGTCACAACACCTTCTTTTACTCCACATTGCTCTCTTATATCTTCATTTCTTATTCTATCATTCAAGGTTACAACACACATACTTCTTAATGCTCTCATTTTCACCGCATTCAATCTGCTTTCATGCTTCTTCTGCCAAACCCAACTTTCAGTAGCGTATATTAGCGTCGGAACAAGTACCCCCTGATGAACCGCCAGTCGGGCTGTATTAGACACATTCTGACTTTTCATAAAGGAGTGCAGGGCTCTATTAACCTGATTAATGGCTTCGAACAGTCCAAGAATTTAATGTTGGTGACTTAGTATTAAAGGCAATAATCTCCCACTGACCAAATGATCAGTTGGAGGCTTGGTGACAAAAAGTGGCGATCACTGCATCGTAGCAACGATACGTGGGGCGACCGACTGAAAATTATCAGGACGGTAGTCCTATGAACGTCTTTTGTATTTTTACCTCCGTCTTAAGTAAGCCAACGTAATCTATGATAGTTTAACATTTAAAAAACGCATTGAAAAAAGTAATGATTAATAGAGTCAGGTGGAAATTCATTATTATAATGGAGATTTGGTAATAAGGTTGAAATCATTTTGTTGAATCGTGTATTGAATGATAACCGTTTATTCTCCTTAAACCTTTATTTCCGACTGACTTCATTTTAACCGTTGAATATAGCATGGATTAGCTTCTTGCAACGTTCATGCCTTACAATTATATCAGATTGCCTTATACTGTTGTAAGACGTATTGGACAATGTCCTCTTGATGAAACTGTCTCCACTTTTGACACTATAACTTCGTGTCAATCTGTCTTCGCTGGGATGTCTATATACAAAATATATCTATAATAAAAAACCAGGATCAGTGGCACGTTCTTATAATGGAGTTCAAGACACTTTTTTGAGTCATTAAGTAAGTAATGTTAATCTTTTTTTTATTTCATTTTTGATTAAGGCGTATAAGTGAAGTGATTTGAAATAAATGCGTGTATCATTATTTTTTAATTATACTGAAAAGGTCCATAGAAGATTTTGGTAGAATAGCCACCATTTTATCAAGACGTCACGTGACAAACTGACTAGTTACATTTCAAGAGATTTGATATTAATGTATTTTACTTGACACTGGCATAATAGTTATAATTGCCATCAAAGAAGAGAAAAGAAAAACAGTGTAGTGTGGTTCCTCATTCATATATTTACACACAATAATATTTTTCCGATTCATGTCTCGCGGATGTTAACAAAGTGGTTATTGACTCTCCTCCACCTGCTATAATATTATAAATTAAAATAAAGTGTACCAGTGAACAAGTAGCGCGAGTCAATGCTGAAGGCGGCATCCCACACCCAACGCTGGGTGTCGTGGCGCAGTTCGCGGAACAGAGACCAGTCGCTGGTGCGCCACACCTTTGCTGAACAATCGCCAGATGTCGTTACCAACATACTGAAATACATGAATTGTAAGATTCAGCCATATCTCGACGACGCGAAGTCGTTAAAGAACGCCCAAAAACCGCTAGGACCGGGAGGCGGTTGCCCCATTGAGTTGCTGCACGAGCAGTTGGGTTTATCACCGAGGCTAGATCCCACACTTCTGCGCGGGGTGTGAACGTCCCCGATTGATTGATTGATGCCGGGCGCAAACGATAAATTGCCAAATAATGTAGAATTCCCTCAAATTTCTTAAAAACTTTTTCCCCCCACGTAAAAAAAAACTAACTAATATTAGTAGTTTTCCATCGGACCCAGGACCTTCGCGGGTGTACGCAGACGAACAAATCCCATCACAATCAGATAAATCCAAAAAAGCATTCATTTTTACTTATAAATATTACATATTAAGTTTCTTTAAGATTATATTAACTTAATATTTATAAGTATTTCATCATCATCATCAACAGCCTGCGGCAGTCCACTGCTGAACATAGTTCTCTCCCAAGAAGGCGTCACCTAGCTCGATCTTCGGCTTCACGCATCCAGTTTCTGCAGCCGCCCTGCGCAGATCATCTCACCATCTAGTCGGGGGGCATCCCACTAAACATTTACTATCGGTAATTTACTGTACCAAAGTTGTACTACAATGCCAACTCACGTTGAATCTGGGCTGAACTTGCACCGTAAAGCATATTTTTTATGTGCTTGTAGATGTTTGCGGGGCACTGGCCGTGGTGGCGAGCCCCCAAGTGACCAAACGTAACAGTTGCCTTTATTGTTTACCGCCGCCATCATTTTCCCTTCAGGGTCTATGGCAATATCCTGTATTGATGCCTCTGCCTCTGGTATCTTTAAGTAACAAATAATAATAATTATAGGATTTTGTCTGTATTTTTATATTCATGGATATATCTATAATAAAGCAGATTGTGGAATTTAAATATTGGACATAGGATTTTGCTAAGTAACACTTTTTAATTTGGATTTCCTAATATACATATATACATAACAAGAGGGTATTATATTAGGGATTATATTTAGGATTTTTAGATTAGATTTTTTATTAGGGTATTATATTTTGGATGAGGGGGGGAGGGTGAAAAATCCCCACTTATTTACTTAAATAATAATCAGTTCTCCAAGAAATATGATCAGCCTAATGTCACTTCAGTTCGATTACATAAAGAACTATGTCAATGTCTTCTGGTTTTTAGATGACTTTTGTTTTTCGATTCTTATATGCCAGAAAAATCCCATCCCTTTTTTCCAGTGTAATGCCTGCGCAATTTTGAGCTTTATGGAACAGTTAAATATTCAGTACCAACATTTAATTTATCATGTCCATAAGTAATATTAAATAATCATACCAATTGATCATTGTGATCAGTTTTGAGGTCCCATATATGTATTATTCCACTTTGGCCTCCAACCATTATCTGTGACTGATCAGGGTGCAATACTACGGCATTCACTGGAGCTGGCACCTCAAAAATCCGCTGACACTGAAACTGCCTACCTGCTCTACCAGAAGAAAGTTATTTTTACTGTTTTTACCCTATTGTGTTTTTTTACCCTATTAAATAATGGTGTTATTGTTTTTACATATTATACATTATTATTATTATATTTCCTATTGATTAATTTAGTTAATAAATTAAAAATCAGAGTTTCAGAAAAAAATCATAATAATGAATCAATATAAAAGATTATAAGCTCAATTCATTAGGTATGTGCTTAAGATCTCAAAGCATGGTTTGATTCTACCATTGAATTATAGATATTTTTTTAACACACACATTCTGACCATAGTTAGAGTTATGAGCTTAGTTAAAAAGAAATTTAGTAACATTAAAACATTTCTAGTCTTATAAATTAAAATAATTACAGCATTCATATTCAAACTTTTTTCATGTATATGACACATTACTTTTTAAGTGAGCTCTAGGTTAACAGATACAATAAGTAGATTTTTTCATCAAAAATATTTTTAAAAAAACCTTTTGAATTGTGGCTTTTTTCTAGGAACTTTTATAATACATTTTTTGGAATAGTCCATTTATAACCTTTATGGTTCTATCAAAATCAACTCTTACACAGTGAAATGCTGTCTTATAGTTTTTACAGACTCTTTGAGACAGTTTTGTTATTTTATCATGTCCATTTCAAAAACAACAGTCACAACCAATAAAAAATTGAACCTTAAATCCCATATTCTTGCAGTACAGTCTTCACCACCTGTGTACATCCATGTCCCATTCTCCTAGAACATAAATATTTACTATAATGTACCACATAAACATATTTCACTCATATTTCACAATTTATTTTAATGTTTTACCTGGAACCCAACTCTAGAGACATTTTTGGTGACACTTTCAAAATTCATCACTGGATCGGGATTAGCACTAGCTAAGTCATACATCCGTATGTGCTGATAACCACAGGCAGCTACCATCTGTCCATTTGGGGTTATTTCCAAGTCATTTACTTGCTGAAAACATTTGTGACTTAAGCCAAGTATTACTGAATCAGGGCAATGGAATGATTGAATGAAATAGATGTCTGTTTCACCTTTACTAATCAGTCTATTGTAAGGTTTATTTAAAACTACAATACTAATTATTTGTAGTTATCAGACCAGAACAAGCAAATTATTATTGTCTCATCTTAAATAAACTCAAATATTTTGTATATAAATGAGGTCAGATTTTAGAAAATAGTTAAAATGAATTATATGAAAAGTACTAAAATGTGTAAATGTAAATTAATATATAATTTTACCGATTCTGGATGCTGCATCGTACGTAAACACACGCCGCTATGAGCTTGCCACAACTTTATTGTATGATCGTAACCGCCAGTTACTAGGGCCACTTGAGGACCGCCAAAGGTGCCACTAACACCACCAGTACTATCGTTAGACATTCTTAAAAATATATATATATATATATATGAGTCATAAAAATCACCGGCCAAAATTATATAGATACTGATTTTGTATCAATAATTTTAAGTAACATTTCTAAAGGTTCGCCTCTAAAAAGTTGCAGGAAACATTTCTATTTCTATTACATGTAACATTATTTATTAACGCTATTTATAAATACTTCCAAAAAGCATAAAATAAAGTCCTAATTCAACTTTTTGTAAAAATAGTTTTTAAACAATGAAACATTAATAACATTGAAATGATTGTGTCATAGTGACAAAGACAGAGAACTATAGTACAACAGACGATAACAAAAAACAGATTATACTATTAAACTAAACTACATAACAGTGTGTACCTCAAACGTTAAGTCTGTGGTTTAAGCCTCAATTGTAAACGCCTCTCATTTACGATTACATATACGACTTAAGTCATCAGACAAAACTAGTTCAACGTTACCTTTTCCTTTTTTTATTTTGAAACTATTAATATTTTCGGGCGTTAATTTGCAGAAATCCATGATTAAGATGAAAATTCAAATTTTATTTTGCCAAGATTCATGAAGAAAATATAAATCTGTATATATGAATAGAGGGAGGGGGAAAAGAATTGAGTCCTTGGATCAGTGCACTCACAATAAAAAACGCGATAACCTAGTAAAATACTATTACTTGAAGCCGATAACTTGTAAGTGTGTAGGTTTTCTGTTGAGCTGGTTCCTTTGTACCAACATGTAGTTTCGAATTTTCTCAGTATTTAAGATATGATGCGTTTCAGTCTTTTAAGGTTCAAAAAGATCAGATATAAAGAAATATTTTATAATAAGGGATATAACCGGGATGAGTTTTCTTCTAAGAGAATCAGCGGTTTCGTCACATAAAATATGTGTTTTTAGATCTAGGTTAAAATCACATAGATACCATTAACATAGAAACGATAAAGAGAATTTGTGATTTTGTGCTTAGTGTGATTAGTGCCTGTTATAAATCTGAAGGTTTAATAATATTGGTTGACGTTTCTACGAATTTTTAATAATTTCGTTGAATTTTAATGATTTCTATGAATAAAACAGCATTCACCATTCCGCAGAGAAAAAGACCAAGGTCAAAGTAAACTTAGAATAAAGAAGGATGTCAGATTTTTGAACCAATAAAGATTTGATTGATCTAAATTATATAAAAATCAAATTATGAGAAAATAACTGCGCAATTCTATAAAAAGATGAACTCTAACAATGGGCGATTGATGCTAAAAATCAAATTAATCCATTTGGTCGCCTGTGTTCGAATAATAATTTTCAATTAAATTTGAAACATCGCACGTATTACGTACCGTCGTAGTAAGAATCGATGAACAAATATTATACAAAGCGGGCTTCTATACAGCGCTATTATCGATTTATTTGTTTGCTGCGTTCGTGTACGCGTAGTCTTATTAGAATTGAATGCACAGAATGTGCATAGACTACACAGTTTTCTATCGATTATAAGCAACAGCCATATTCGAACCAAAAGTGGTAACACTAGCTCAAGTGTATATCGAACAAACTAGGATCATGTACTAAACCTTAAAAAAACTTGTTAAAATTGACGACTTTCGGCGGAGAATTTAACTTAGACATTTTCAGGCAGATAGAAAAAGGAATTAAGACGAGCTAAAGAAATTTCAGGGACTGAATCTTTCGAAACCAAAAGCCATTTTGATAAATCTTACATAAAATAGCCTCATATTCACGACTAAATTTGTAGTGTTAATCTCAGCATAAGGCTTTATACTTTATCTTTTGTAGCATAAAATTTATATGATAATAATTATTGATCTATATGTTCTTATAGATATTTTTGGAATTTATGTATATAAAGATGCGGTTATTTTTTGGCTGAAGGCGTTACAGCTATAGTCACTTCATTATACAAATTTATGGATAACCTCAAAAACATCTATGTACCTAATGGTTCTTAATATAGTATGATACTGACGCTACGTGTTGTATGGATCCTGTAAAATAGTTGTAAAAACAATCAAATAAAAATGAACATATGTAATTTTAGCTGCCAATACATTCTGCGATTTATACGACACATTGTATTAAGCTGTTATTTCAATAGTAGTCATTTAGTATAAATTTATTTTTGAAAAATGGGGTTTTAAATAATTATGATCAT
Source organism: Baronia brevicornis (assembly GCA_031353405.1). Lineage (NCBI taxonomy): Eukaryota > Metazoa > Arthropoda > Insecta > Lepidoptera > Papilionidae > Baronia > Baronia brevicornis. Next base: position 60,326 of record JASFAT010003011.1, on the reverse strand, counting down.
ACAGTACAATGCTAACAATTCAGATTCTTTAATAACCGAAGTATATTTTACATATTGATATTAATTACTGTAGTTACTAGATCCAAGATTTATAACGTTTTGTATACTATTAGCCTATTGGTTTTTACAGCTCTATCGAATACTAGGTCCGCAAACAAATATATAAATAAAACTATTATTTTTTTAATTTTAGGATGTTTTTTATTAGGGTTTAACATTTCCATATCATAGGCATTTAGTCAAATTAATTTTTTTGTACACAACCAACTTTTTTTAACAATTTAACCCCAATATCTATATATTTTGTTTTTAGAATACATAAGGAAGAAAATTGTGAAAATAGAAAATTAGTGGCATCATAGTTAAACAATACAAAGCATTGAAAATGAATTGATTTATTACTATGCAAATAAATTTAAGGATAGGAGAATAAAAAGACAAATTAAAAATATAATATTTTATATGAAATTACTTTATTGAACATGTAAAATCCATATTGACATGAGGAATGCTAATTCTCATTTACAAAATAACACAAATGTAAAATTTGAGAGACTAATCATATTGAAACCTACCTATTAACTAACTAAAAATACAACATATACATCAATTTCCTAAATTATTTAAATCGCTGAGCGTAAGATGGAGTAATATACGCTCTACACTGTCTTATCTTAAAGTTTGGTATAATTATTAGCATTGAAATTTACAATGAAGAGGTAGGTTTATTTAACAATAAGCAATCATATCTTTCATGAAGTTGTCTCTAATTTTACATATGGAAATAGATTGACCAAAACTTTTATGTCAAAAGAAACATACTTGTTATAGTTAATTATAATAATTATGGCAAAATATACTTCCAAAGTACAGCTTTTTAATGCAAATCAGGTAATGTTGCAGACATAAAAGTTCTGATATAATCACTTAAGGTACATCTCAAAGGTGAACATCAGGTGTCACAGCGAACTTAACGAGGGAGGGCTAACTGTACAATTCCCCAGTGTATATATGCTTAACACTTATACACTATTTTTTTTTGAGGCTTAAAAACCTAGACCCTAGCCAGTGGTGGAACTTTCCAAATTCTGCATTATAGTCATTATCATTACAAATATGGAAATTAAGTTTCATTTGTCAGGAGATATTTTATAATATTGTTAGAATTTTGAAAGAAGATTAGATAATTATATTAAAAGGAATCAATCACATTGAAATACACAAAAATTTAATCATACAGACTTTGGAAAGTCATTCCCATTTTACTTGGTAATAAATTAAGTTGAAGTGAAATATTCATTATGAACATAAAATGCCATACAAATACAGAGATCAATCATTCACTCTCTTCATCCTCCTCCTCTCCTTCTTCATCCTCTGACTCTTCCTTCTTCTTCTTAGACTTCTGAAAGCAATATTTCATTAATTTTAACTAGTAAAAACATTATGCAATGTTTAATTATTTTTAAAAGACTTACAGCAGGTGCAGCTGCCTTTTTGCCTTTCTTTCCTCGCTTCTGGGCTTTTTTGCCACCTCCTTCACCACCACCTCCATTAGCATTGTATGATTCTAAATCTTTTGTATATTGTTCCTTGGCTTTCGCTGCTTTTTCCTCCCACACCTAAATCCATTCAAAAGAAATTAGTAAATAAATCAACAAAATTCTTAAAAACTTAGGGTTTCTTACTCACACTCTTGTCCTTCATAGCCCTCCACATTTCACCTCCCTTTTTTGCTATTTCAGTTACTTTAAGCCCTGGATTTTCTGCTTTAATTTGTTCTCGTGCACTATTCAACCATAACATATATGCTGACATTGGACGCTTGGGTTTGTCCGTCATTTTAACTTTTTTCCTGTAACAATGAAATTCATTTAAAACATCGTTCGAATATACTGCAACAGGTTATACTGCCACGCTTTGCATTATACGAGAGCTATCATGCTCCTGTTTCACATATATGACACAGTATGAACGGGTTTTGGCGGGAAAGATTTTTACGGCATTTAAGCAAAATAAAATATTTTCCACAATTTTTGATTATGTATTTAAGTTACAATCACTATAATAAACACATTCGCATTAATATTCCATTTGATAATTAACAAAAATAGCTATCGCCCCTTATAACGAGTTCACTGGCCTATGCTTGGGTAGGACGAGCCATTTTGTTTTCACGAATTGTGTTGAAAATACGCAATTACTTTAGATGTCATACTTGCTAAATAATCACTAAAGTAATAAACTATAAGTTGTAGAAGAACTATTTAATAGCTTTAAAAGAAAAGATCAGAGAAATTAAATATTTAAAATAGGGCGTCCAGTCCCATACCCACGCGTACTACAGTAAGCAAGATGCCTATAGCCATGTTTGACTGAGTATTCCAACGTGGAATGTAACATTATTAAACGAATCTAGGAGTAATAATTACATTTGAGATCAATAAAACACATAGGAAATCTGAGAAAAATAATTAGACTTACCTGAGGGCAAAAATTTTGAAATAATTTTTGAACTGGGTACACAACCAAACTGCAGTCGTAGAGAACCAGAAGAAAATGTATGGAGCTCGAAGCAATATTCCCAGAGCAAGCTCGCTTGGGTCGACTCGCGTCGGCACATTAGCGCCACCTACCTTGAACGTGATTGGTTGTCCGTTGCATTATCGCCAACTGCTTAAAACCAACTTTTATCGTGTAATACGTACATCCGTGACGTATAATGCAGACATATTTAAGTAAATTCAACCTTGAAATCAAAAGCCTATAGTTTATATTTGCAGAAAAGAAATTTCTCCGTACATTTTAATCTAAAAATTATTTTGATCAATTTTTAATGAAATGTGCATCAGTTTCGTATTATAATGAAATATTGATGTCACAATCGGTCAGAAAAATATTTTTAATATATATTTTATTTATGTTGGTGATATAAGTATCTCAAAAAATGGGTTAGTCCTCTTCAGGTTTCCCTTACCAGACTTCGACCAAATTAACTCGCGCCTAATTTCAAATGCCGCCAACGTTAATTTCGAAAACACAAAAAGCGCGGCAAACGCTGGCGAGAAAGGGATGACGATAAAACAACGTTTGAAAGGCAGAAACACGTTTGTTTACGATTTGATATTTTGAAGTCTTGAGAAATAGTATCTATTTCTTCACCTTTAAGGGTGATTTGCCACTGATACTTAACACCATAGCAATAAAATACATTCTTAAAATATGATTAACCATACTATGATGTAGATAAAGTTTTCATTTGCGACTATGTCTGAGATGAAGTCGTTTAGAATTTAATCTCCTTTATTAGTCAGACTGCAAAAAGGACATATCGTCGGTCTAATTTTCAGAATCAGTAACTCCCCACATAACATTTTTTCGAACTTGTTACTTTAGTTCCATCTAACGGATTATGGTTTAGCGTAACATGGTATACTGCGTATTTATCTAAAATACATTTTTAATACCAAAAGTATGGTTTTATAAAAAATTCTGAAAATATTTTTTTTGTTGTTTTTGTAAAATTTATTCATATGGACTTACGATCTGTTAATAAGGCAAACGTTATGCAAAAATACAATATGCACTTTTTAATACAATTTTTTGAGGATAAACAAATGCAATTCAGTTTTAAATCGTTGAAAAAAAGTTGTTGATTGGTGGCCTTTAAATCACAAGACACAAGTACACTTTGCTATTAGTTTATATTAAAATATATCTGAAATACTTATGTATTGAATGTATTATGCCTGTACTTATATATCTAGTCTAAAAATGGACATGACAAGCAACGTGTACGTTAAGCTATTGTAAAAATTGTATTTACCTACGCTTTATAAATAATTTTAAATTTCATTTTTTCATTAAACATATGTATTGATATATGCTGTAAGAAATAGTTGCATTATTCTAAAAGGGGGAAACCCTTTTAGAATAATATCACCATTTTTACCCATGAGTATCGTGCGAGGCGACTTTAGGAAATCATGACCTACTATATAATAATAATATGTTGAATTAAACAGCCTATCCCTAACTTCTTTCACAACATCGCACTTTTCAATTTTGAAAAGTAGGTTGGTGTATAGAAAACAATCTTGGTTACAAAGCATGGCGATATTTCACACAAGGTCCCAATACTAATAAAAATTGTGTAAAATAAAATGTAGAACTGGGTTATATTGAGTGATTTGAGAATGCAATAAAATAAGTTTAATTAAATAACAAGTTTGAAAATTCAGTTAATATTTTTTAATATTATTAAAGAAATAGTGGTAGAGCTATGGTAAATCGGCGGCTGCCAGCATAACGAGTTCTAAGGTTTTTTAACCAGTGCAAAAATTTCGATTTTCTCTACAGCAAATATGATTGTGTTTAAATAAATCTAAGAGTGATTTAAAAAATCTCAAAAAATTTTACTGGGTAATATTTAGTTTTAGTTTGCTGAAAATTCGCTTACAGCTTGCAGATGTTTTCGACAGTGCGATGACACCTGGATAATAGACGCTTTAACAAAACATTTCTTTTTATCAATTATATATAGAGACCTCTAAAATGTCGCCTGGGGCAGGTGCACTGGTTTACCGCCCTCCCCTTCATCCGGGGCTGATTGATAGCATTTTACTGTGTAAGCGCGTTTCGTACGGTGAGTACACGAAACCGGAACCCCAATTCCTTAACCTTTTTTTATCTTCTTCTTCCATTACTTCTTCCCTCCTCTCCTTTTAAATCCTTCATCCCTTCCATTGTATGTCTTAACGCTGAGGTAGGCAATAAACCTTAAGTGCCTATTGCATTCCAAATTTCCATGGGCGATGGTGGTCGTATACTATCAGGTGACATATGTATACTATCGCTTGCTATTTGTTTTGTTGTACGTTTGCCTATTTGTTTCATAAAAAATAAAATTCAGATCGGCAGTTCAATCCCTATGTTACCATTTATGACGTAGTCGGCGAATGCCATAAGATGGTCCAAGCCCGTCAATAAGAATTTTGTTGATTCCCATCACAAATAGCAATTCTAGTACTGATTTGCTATTGACACACAAAAATTTTATATTTTTAAATTTTATATTTTGTCTTTTAATAAAGATTGTTTTATACCATAAGCTTTTTTAATTTTTCAAAAATCTAACAAGATTTCACACATACACACTTAACATTTTTATAAACAAATTTGTCATTGTACGTTTTATAAATTTTAAAAATATTGTTATATAGCGACATAATATACATTTTTATGACAAATTAGAGTTATACTAAATTGAAATTGAAAATAAAAGTTTATATAAACATTTTACAAAATTTATTTTAAAAAAATTATTGTAAAATCATATTGTCAAAAGCAAATGGTTGTGAAACCTGTAATATTTAAAAAGCAACGTTGCAAAATATGAAAGATGCCCTGGTACTCCTGGTACTTAAGAATTATAAATAAATATAGTATGATTATAAGCCTACTGAAAAGTTTAATATTTTTAATATGAAAGACTGATGTTCTATACATAAAATAATGTTTGGTATAAATAAGACAAATAATGTATGATTTAATAAATTAAGAAAAAGTACATAAAGGTACCTACGAACCAACCAACGAAGAAATTTTCTTTCCCTTTCTTTGTTTTTTGTGTCCTGTTTTTTTTGGTTATTACTTCTTTATCACACGATTTAATCTCTTCTAATTAAGAGCAATTAGACAAACATTTTATCATGAAGGAAAGTCCAATATCTAAATTATTTAAATATATCGATTACGGATCTATGTAATTTTGCTATATGTTGAAACCCTTTATGAATAGTTTAAGTAAATTGCTTTGTATAGAATCTTAATCGTGTATTATAAAAGTGATATCAACATATATGGTAAATTTGTGTGAATTGTATTCGTAATTATTCATGAAAAATATTGATAACTTTTTATTGAAATATGCCACATATGATAGTAATGTGTCGTTAGAAAGAGAATATTGAGTTCCATAATATGATTATATAAGGGCAAGAAGCTGAAAGCCCATAAAAGGTTCAGAAATATGTCTAAGTTCAAGTGAAAAGAGGCGTTTTTGTAAGAATTTTTAGTTGTCTTGCGCTCGCTCGATGGCGCGCGCGCCCCGCAAGCACATGGGGAAGCGCCTATGTAGAGCAACGGATCTGGTCGACATGGTTTTATCTGTGAAAAGTTAGTAACCTTAAGTCGAGTTTATGGTTCCTTCAGCATATAAGAAGAAAATAGTTCAATAAGGGTGAAAATTATGCCCAAAGTTAATATCGCTAGTATTAACAGGGGCATGGTTCCTTTATAATTTGTGAACTTTATTAAATCGTATATCCGTTAAGTGTTTTATGTAATTTTTAAATGTGTCTCTTGTGATAATATATTTTAAATGTCTTTTATGTAACTTTTTGAATCTTACTTTTGTGAATATACAAGTGAAATTGGTTCTGAATTTTTTTTTGCCCGTTGTGAAAAGTCCATTACTGTCGAAGTGTAAAAGGTTCAGTTAATAAAATAGTGAGCAAAAATATAGGCACTGCCCCAATCTATTTTAAATTCATTAGAATAGAACATATTAAAATAAATCAATAAACATATACTAGTATAATAGTATAATCCATTAAAAAAATATTTTTAGGTAAAGTAGAATTACGTGAAACGTCACGTTTCATTACGTCCCTTCGTCACCTCTAGTCACATCAAGCGATACACCTTGTATTCGAACGTATTTTATGAACGGCCCCTAAAAATATATTTTCAAATTCTTGAAAGGCTTGATGATGCGAACAAAGTCCATTTTTTTCTAAAATATCTATGCCAGATCGTCCAGTATAATGCCATTTTTGATTTTAACGCAAATTTCAAATTTAATTTCAACGAACCAGTTGGCTCAGCGGCGAATTTACCGCTCAGGGAGTTAATAATCACGACTTTGATTTGATTGAGAATAGCCTACAGTTATTTATTCCGAGCTTGGATGTCCATTAGGTTTAAAATTCTTCAGAAATGAGGAGGCCCTAAGTCTAACAGTATGTAGGACATATATGGGTTGTGAGAAAAAAATGCTATTTTTGCTGAAGAAAATCAAAGATAGTTTATATAATAAATATGTCGAATTAACACGATGATCAAAAATAAAAATGCATTTTTTATGACTTAATATTTTAAGATCTTATTAACAAAACATACTATATCCAAAATAATATTCACTGGCTTTGATGATTCATATTAGCGAATCATTCTGTTATTTATGGTACAATAGACGGTGGTTTTTAATCACTTCCACTTCCGCTACCGCTCTCATCGCCTGATCCTGAAGATGCTTCTGCCTCTGAGGATGATGCTTTCTTCTCTTTTTCTTTCTTAGAGTCTTTGCCCTAGAAGTTATATATTTATGTATATAAATAATATTAAAAACAAATGTCCTTAGTCTAAAATAAATGTAACAGTTTCAAAACTAATGATTAATAGAGTCAGGCGTTACTGTGTGTATACTCAGAATTTTACTTAGCTGAGATATCGGATCTCACAAGCAAACAAAAACAGACAAATAATAATGTGTGTTTTTTACTGGAAGGAGTGAATTTTACACTCACGGTTGTCTTCCGTACAGTCAGTACTATACCTAATGATGCCTCGTGTTGAGGCGAAACACATGTCGTGTACATTGTGGAGGAGTGGTGGTGTGTGTTTGGCGTTGGTGACAATGGTTAGGAGGTGGAAAGTTGCTGACGGCCGTTTTTCGTTAAAATTTAATTTCCCAGTAAAAAAACACATTATTATTTTTCAAAATTGTAATTTTCGCCATGACTGTTATAAATTCTTATCAATATACTGATATTTTTTTTTGTTAGATGTGTTATAGAAGTGGCAGTTTTAAAAGAACCTACAATAATATTTTTTTAATCCGTATATTATATATTTTATTATTAGTGATGTTCATTTTAATAATAACTTACACTTTTGCTATCTTTCTTCTTTTCTTTTTCTTTATCTGAATCAGATGAACTGTCATCATCTTCAATATATTCTTTACTCTTGAAATTGCCAGTACCAGATCCCACATTGCTTGTGCTCTTTGCTTTTTTACTTGGTGGTGCTTTAGATTTCTTATCTGCAGCTTTCTTTTCCTTCTCCACTTGTTTTTTCTTTTGTTTGAATTCATCAGCCGCTCCACTTTCTTTGTACTTTTTCATTGCTTGGTTGTATTCCTCTTTAGCTTTATTCGATTTTTCTTCCCATTCCTGTTTAAAAAGAAATTACAATTTAGAAGAATAAAAATTGAAATCATTTACTTCGTACAAAAAAAGCAACCAACCAAGAAAGATACTGAAAAAAAAAGAATAAAAGACTGGCAAAGACAACAACTAAAATTAAAACATAAAAACAAATACAATTTCTGATAAATCGAAGAAAGAAAGAATCGAACCCACGAATTTAAATCGTATTGAGCGTAATCCTTACAATTTGTATGACTTATGATTAAATTTTTTATATGAAATTAGTAATTTGCATTATTTAATGTATTTTATAAAAAAAAATCTGAAAGTAATTGATATGAAAATGGGTGAAATAAATTTGAAAAATCAATACATTTATTTAGTTAATGTATGTTGGCGTATTAGAATTAATATCATTATTTAATTATTTTACGCAATAGACAAACTGATTTTATCTCTGTTGGCAATCTGTTGACAGATTATGTAACGATAATATTAGTTTATATGAAACAATTATAATAATTGTAATTTGTTCAAAATAAATTATTTAGAATTATCTAAAATTCGTAAAAAAATTTAATTTGAATATTGATATGTATTTTAAGAATTACTTTAGAGTAATTTTATTTTTTTGTCAATAAAGATATTGTTATTGTGCTGTAGCAAATCTATTTTTAGATTCTTTGTTCACTGTATATTGTCTTTGTTAGCCTTTTTGTTTTTGGGTATTAAAGCCGAAATTTAGGCCAAATTCATTATAATTCGAACCACCTTAGACGCCGAAATATATAATTGGTTTTTTAAAACTTAGCTCGTTTTTTTTAAAATCCAAAAGTAAAAAAAAACAGATAGATACCATGAAAAGTACTTACAGATTTGTCTTTTAGATCTCGCCATAGCTCGCCGCCCTTCTTAGCGACTTCTGTGACTTTGAGACCTGGGTTGTCATCAATGATCTTCTTTCGGTTTTCATTCAACCACAGCATGAACGCGGTCGCCGGCCTTTTTGGTGCATTCGCGTCCTTCTCGCGTTTCTTTGATTTTTCTTTTCGTTTCCTTGGAGCTTCCGACTAGAATAAAGAAAAATTAATAAAATATATATGCCTCTATCTCTACAATAAGCGAAGTCCGTCCTGTGGAGAAGTATGATAGAATTTCCAATAAGAAATTAAATATGCAAGTTTAAACATACGCTAATCATAAACGAATAATAAGCCTATTTGTACGTAATGAACGTACAAATAGGCTTATTATTGAAAAAAAAAAACATAACGAATACGTTAAATTTAAAATGAGTCAGAAGAACAAGGGCAATTTAAAAAACTAAATTTATAATACTATTTTCAATAACCATGTAAAAATTATTTAATATTCCCTTGTCAAATCATTGTTATCATCATTAACAGAATGTGGTAGTCTTCTACTAGATATATGTATATTGTAAGGTACTATTCATACATATACATTCAAATACGTTTAGAATGTTTTTGACATAAAAAGAATACAATACAAAAAAAATGCATAGAGGCACATATTGGTGCACAATAACTTTTAAAAACAAAACTTACGATTGTAATAGTCTTTTTCGGTTTTTTTTCTTTCTTCTTTTCTTTTTTACTCTCGTTTGATGCTCCCGATGCGTCCGATTCCTCAGATGACGATGGGTTGGTGTCATATCTAGAACATATTTTTTTTATTGAGGATCAAAATGACTTTTTGAGCAATCTAGTGTTAACTATCTATATAACACTATAAAAATAGTTTTTTTTTTTTTAAAAATAAATTTAAAAAGCAGTCAAAATGACTTCTTGGGCAATCTAATGTTAACTATAAATTTTTTTAACTATAAGTTATAAAGTAAAAGGACTCACTCCTCCGCGACATCGCTTTCGTTGGCCTTGTCCGGGTTGAAGTCTTCGTCGGTGCTCTCGTCGGAGCCGTCGCTGTCGGCGGACTCTCGCTCCTTGGCTTCCGCCTTCACGCGCTCCAAGTACGCATCGGGCTCCTTCTCCGTGTCTGAATCACCGAAGTCGTCGTCGTACAGCGCCTTGTCCTGTCAAATAAAATGAACATATAATCATCTCTCAGCATCTTTTATCGATTTTACCATGAGGAGTACTCCGAGAATTTGTTCGGGATAATTCCACCACATCTGCTGAATTCTGCTACCATACAACTTGCCACAAGGAAAAGTTTCACCCCACCATGTGAATGAGTGGCAATCTAGTACGGTGCGTTTTTCTAGAAAAATTTTCACGCACTATTACCCTGTGTAACCAGCTTCTTCCAGCGATGTTTCTGAACCAACAAGACATTTCCAGATAGGAAGGTTCTCTTCTCTTAAAAAAAAAACAAGCCTACACTTTCGTTAAGGCCGGCAACGCTTCTGCACTGCCTATAGCACTATGGATGTCTATCAGGTGACACGCCTACTCGTTTGCTTTTTATGCTTCCTTTCCCATAAAAAAAAAGAAACAGTTTAAGAAATTTGGCGGAATTCTACATTATTTGACAATATTTCGCTTGCGCCTGGCTAACGTAAAACTACCCAATTTACTGCTGGATGGAGGCGCCACTTAACTCTATCTTCAGCTACACGCATCCAGTTTCTATTAGCTACCATCCATAGGCAGGAAGACATCGCACATTACGCTTGCCAAAGCACGGTCGTCGCTTCGGCACTCGTCTATCCTAGATAATAAAAAATACGTCGTAGTTCTAGACGACGTATTTTTATTAAGTACTAATGTATGTGGACAGTCAGAATTTTACTTGGCTAAGATTTGCGATAAGCAAACAAAAGCTTGTACTGTGAAAGATTGGTCAAAGAATTTGGTTTGATGAGCAGACATTTTTTATATTAAGTTTTCAAATATTCTCAAATACCTCGAATGTGAGTCATTGAGAAAGAGTCTTGAGATAAGAGGGGAATTTAACAGGGTTAAAAAAAGTAGAGTAAAGAAGAGAGAGTGTGTGAGCATTCCGGCGAAGGCGAAAGCTTAGCGCGGAAATTCGAAACATGTTCATACTTGCGTAAACAAAATATAAACTTTATACATAAGATTGGAATGGGCTCAAGTTTGTCAAGTTATATAATACATTTAAAAGTGTATTTTGAATCGCAAAACACAAAATATAGAAAAATAAGTACTTACATTTTTACCGGTATTCTTGACGTGCAGTTTCTTAGAGGTAATGTAGTCAAATAACTTGTCATATTCTCCCTTCTCTATACTGCTGAATGTGTGAATACTGCCAGACTTTAGTTCTATTTCGAAGTCAAACGATCTAAAATTGAATGAAACCAAATCATCATAAAACTGATACAAACATCATAATAATCGACTCGATTCACTAAATACAACACTCTCATTGTATATTGGTAATAAATAAGTAGTATTTCCGAAACGTTAAGACATTGGAACCTTTAAAAACACGCCTATTCTTATCTCAAACGTCGGCAACGTATTTTAAATGCCTAGTGTATTGCAGATGTCTGTGAGTGGCATGGATTGCTTTTGATTACCATGCCATAGAAAATATTACCCATGTTGATTATAAAACGGATCTATCATTTACACAATCGGTAGTATAGTTCCATTAGATAAGTGCGAGTGCCTTTTATGATTTTCCACACATTTAAGACACTTAAGAAGAATTCCTATATTTGGGTAGGCTAGAAAAGGATAAAAATGGAATGCCACAAAATAATGCCTGAATTATTTTCACAATTCTACATAACAGAAGTTAGGACTTATTGTATAGTTATAAATTATAAGGGTTTTATGTTTCGGCGTAACCGTTGGAATTACAAGGAATCTCGCCCCGACTGAATTTCGGCTTTTATACACAAAATCTAAAAGGCGAACAGATACAGTAAACAAAGAATATGCCAAGAAATATTGAAATAGATTTGCTCCAACCTAGCAACAAAATCTTTTGTTTGAAAAATGTGTGTGTACACATGAAATTACTGCAAAACAGTTCTTAAAATACTAATTAATATTCAAAATACATATACATATGAATTTTATTACATAATTCTAAATAATTTATTTTACACAAATTATACATATTTTATATAAATCAATATTATTCTTATATCGTCTGCCAAGAGATGGCGGCACAAGTCACATAAAATTAAGTCTTGTCTATGCGTAAAATAGTTAAATAATGATATTAATTCTAATACGCCCATATATACATATAATATATAATAATTCAGACCATTAAAAGATCTCTACTATGATCAAGAACTAGAGGATAAGAATGTGCGTAAAGATACTGAAGCCAAGCAAACCAAGGAACGTATGCAGTATGTGAAACGCGTGATTTTACATCTCGCTTTTCAGAATATCACGTTTGCGGAGGCTGAAAAGTTAATGGAAAATATGGTGTAAGGAGAAGTTATTGTTAGACCAAGTAGTTTTTCGTTGTATTAAATATTCCAAATCTATTTACTGATGCATAAATGTTTTTTAAAGTTATGTAGGAGATAAAGAAGTATATACGATACTCACTTAGTAGACGAAGCACCTCCTCGAGCAAAGTTGACAGAAGCAATTTCCTCAAAACGTATATGCACGGGCGGCTTGTGAACATAAATGAAGCCTTTCTCCAGTGGATACAGGTACCCAGCTGCTGCTTTATACGAACAGGCAATGGCTGGTGTCTTGTGATGTCTGCAAATGATATTCATTGTTGATATATAAAAAGAAGTGTTTCGGCGGCAGCACGAATGACGAACGATAGATTTTTTATCTGCGTAAGTAAATGGGCTGGCTTGTCCAAGGAAATACAGTCCACTCTGGATAATTCGAATTTGAAGGAATCTTTCTAATACTTCGAATTACTAATAGTTCGAAATATTGAGAGGTTTGTAATACCACGAGGAAAACAGTTCAGGAAAACAAAAAGTTCGAAATACTGATATTAGTAGTAGTATTACTAAAATGTTAAAATGTAGTATTCATTGAACAACAAACAAATCACATACATATTCTTATGAATCAGTGAGATATTTTTCTAATAGCTAAACTACAAATCGCATAGGCCTACATGATCGTTTGTGTCTATACAAGTTTCAACACGTCCATATTTCGTGGTTGGCGTGGTTTGCGTGAAAGAATTTCGTATTACTGCGTGTTATTGATAATTATAGATTGTTTTTTCTTACCCAGCGTACCAAAAACCATTGAATTTATTTGATTTAACGAAAGTTTTACGAGGGAAAGAGGAATTTTCGAAGTTATATTTATAGCGAGTTGACTATATTATACTTTTGCAGAAAATCGTCACCAACCGGCTTCTACTATGACCAGTAGAAGCTAGGATGTACTTTGCTCAGTAAGCGAAGATGGAGGAGCCCCAAACTGCCTTTTCCTGGTGTCCTCAACTTCCCTCCAACCCTCTTTCCTCTTAATATAACGAACAGAGGTGATTACTTAAAGTCTTGATATAAAAAATTTATGGTGATTAAGTTTAAAATTGAGATCAAGTTCCATGATGGTTCGACGAAGTGCGCAAGGCCGATGATTCTATTTAAAATTTTTAGTTACTAATTTGACTGATTATGTGATATAATTTCTTCTTACCCCAAGAAGTCCCCAGGTCCCGTGACTCTTCTATTAATGATAACTTTCATTATTTTAGCCAGCACTTCATATGTAGGCCCAGATAATTCTTTACTTATTTTACCTTCATATTTCTCCTTAAGTTCTTCCCTGAAAAATATTTTTTGTTAAAGTTAATTAATCCTCCTTTATTATCATCTGCCTAAAGTGTAGGCAGATGATAATAAAGAAGAATTAATTATAGGGCCTGTACCAATCATTGGACGGAATTCAGATTAAAAGAATTTATGTTGGTTTGTAGAGTATTTTGGCGATTACAGCACTAGTAATAATTCTGATGCAATGAATTATTACTAGAATACATTATTACTATAATTTGACTGAAATCTTAATAATATTGTGAAAAAGAAGCTTCACACAAATTACTATTATATAATATGTAATTTAATTGTTCTATGTAGCAGAGTCCAAATGATACATTTTTAAATACAAATATAAAATTACAATGTTACATTTGGATTTAAATTGAAATCCAAAGATGTATTTGTTTGTTTTAGCACTGATTTTTTTCTTAAAATTATTTAATATATAGGCTTAAAATATTTTATTAAACATATGTACATAATTTTTAAAACTTCATATAAAAACTTACTCTGTAAAAGGTAATTCTAAACTTGTCTCTTCCTCAATACCAAATAGCAAAACAAGATAGTGGTATCTTGTTTGACCTTGCTTTATAGGTGGGTCCAGGGATACCACAAAAAACATTTGCCTTGTGTCTTTGTGTGGCAAAAGAAATAGCCTGAGCACTGTGGACATTGGTATTTTGTAATCAAATGTTTTACCATGGAGTTGGAAGAATGTCTGGAACACCTTGATATCATATCGACCACTGCAAATAAAAGTCAAATATTTACCATAAGTATAAATAAAAAAATTAAAATGATTTATATAATAAATTATAATATATTAATAAATATATAATTTGGTAAAGAAGTAATGATAAAAATGGTAAAGTAAAATAGTGAATTAATTTTCATGAATATATTTAACTCAGTAACTAAATTCAGTGAATGTTTTAGCCTATGAAGGTTGATGAAATCTGGTTTGATATATGTTATTAAAATTATATTTTACAAACAACAGTAATGCAATACATTAATAAATTATTTATATAATGACAAGCTTTCATTTCATTCATAATTTTAAAATTTAATAAATTATGAAATCACACAACACATACCGAGGTGTAAGACATTGTAATTCTCTAAATATGGCAATGGCATCTCCGGAGACGGAAATGACGCTAGCCTTGTTCATAACCTGCTGATGGAATGCTTCTACTGCATCCATATCACCAGCCAACTCATTTGTGGGTATGTGGAAGCGCATCTCCATAAGAGACACTGGGGTGTCATCATTCTGTAACCATTTAAATAATAATATCATCTTGGGCTATAGAGCTTAGTATATACAACCAGCATAAAAACAAATCTAGCATTGGACTGTTATTGCTTCATTCATTGATGAACTTGTTTCAATATTTAGCAATTGTTAGACCATATACAAAATGTACAACTTTCGAACACAATAATTGTAACAAATAAATAACTTAATTCCACTACAAACAAATACATATAAATATGTACCTGGTGAAACTCAAGTGTAACTTCATTCTTGCCAGTGTTACATTGTGATACATAGTGCAAGGGTATTTCAAATGCAGTATTAGAGCCAACATTAAAACTAAGCAAAGCCCCATTAAACTTTGCTGTTCCCCAATTCCACCCTTTGAGTGAGAGCTCTTTCTCCAACATATCCTTGTTGTAATTGGATTTGAAAAATTTTGCCACTTTCTCTTGTTCCTGCAATCATTTGAAAGATGTAAGTAAATTTAATTATTAATCAGTGTTATATGCTAAATAGTATTGTATATTTAAATAATGTACCGAAACTATTTTACAACAATCCAAAAAGCTAGAATATAAAAATAGTTATGTCCTTCCCAATTATG
The DNA here is from genome assembly GCA_031353405.1 of Baronia brevicornis. Classification (NCBI taxonomy): domain Eukaryota; kingdom Metazoa; phylum Arthropoda; class Insecta; order Lepidoptera; family Papilionidae; genus Baronia; species Baronia brevicornis. The sequence continues at coordinate 44,526 of JASFAT010003011.1, read as the reverse complement.
TATGTGAGTATTACACCAAACAGAAAAATAAAAGGCACCAAGGGTCAGGTGTTTATAAACTATTTTGTTGTAAGAGTGTGATGCTGTTGATGTAATTCAGATCTCTCTCACTTTTGAATCTTATTAAATATAAAAAAAAATAAAAAAGAACTGTGATAGGTTCATCAAATGGAATCTGGAGATTCCTTAACCAATAACCATACCACTAATACCATTTTTAAGTTTTACATGTACATATATAACAACTTATGTAGGATTAATTAATAATTTAATAGGAAATCAAAGTTCAGATAACTTTGGAATTAACATATAGGGCACCATTATCAATTAATTTTTGTGTCATAATTTTATCCTTTGTGAATACTTGTTTGCTATTTACTATAACAAGTAGAGGTTATTATTTCAACTCTACAGAAGATAGTTTGCTGGAGGGAGGTACAGTTGATCTCACCAAACAGACAAGAGAAGAGTTTAAATTTCCATATTTAGTAATTAAATATTATATATTTGATTAGAATATCTTATTTTAAAACAAAGCAAGTATTGGATTTATCGTTTGACTTTAGCAGATTAATTAATTACAATATATTATTTACATTATTGATTGCCTTTGTGTTTTTTCATTTACATTATATATATTTACCCCATCTTTAAACCCTCCGTATCTGTGTAAAGTTCCATTTTTCATAAAAATTCGCAAGCCCCAAGACCCAATGAATTTTTGAAAGTTTACGAGATCGATGTCATTAGCCGATATTTGTTCCACTTTCCCTGTTTTGCTATTTTTGAATACTATATTTTGATCAGTCATCTTTAACCTTCCGGGAACCTGAGTTAAAAGAAAAACAAGATTAATGATGGGTTTTTTAAATAACAAACAGTATTAGAAAACATAAGTTTTACTCCTACCATTGCTCCCTTTATTTCGGCTGAAACGTCGTTATACTCCAAAAATTCCATACTGATATTCTTTTCCACTTAAGTCTTTTATTTTCTGAATTAGATAATATGGATCAAAAATTAAAAGTTTTCTCATCAAAGCCGCGCAATTTACAATAGGCTAGGTAAGCAAAAGCAACGGTAGAGAAGAGTGATTAGTTGTGTCTATGGTATTGGTAATGATAGACTAGAATTACTAAATTTTAAATATTGGCACATTTTAGGAAAATAGAGAGAGATTTAGAGAAGCATAATAGTTATAGTTAATTGCCATCAAAGAAGATTAGCAAGAGTTAATTGCTCCAACCTGGAAACACTGGTAAGTCAGGTTGTCATACCTTATTCAGTCTATAATAGATGTATATGTATATCGATGCGATCCACTAATAGTTTGCAACGTATATCGCGATTCACTAATGTTGGCATATTATGTATCACGAATTATTGGTGATTTATCATATGATTTCTTACAAATTCACATCATGTTACTGTAATCGATCACGCCGGTTACTACTACACGAGCGAATTTACAAGTGTATTTAGTACTTAAATGTTTTGAAAAAGGCAAATGTGATTATATTAGCATCTTCTTCACCGTGCTATTATTGCTAAACGTGGTGAGTTATATATTGCAACTATAATATTATCCTTAAATGACATAATCACTAAGATAAAAACATCTTATCGAGATAATAATCATTAGGTAAAAACTAATGCACCTACGCTGATAGCATTTGACAAATGAAATGTTAGAATAGACGAGTGCTGGAGTGGAGACCGCGACTCGGCAAACGTAGTGTGGGACGCCCTCCGGCTAGATTGAGCGACGATCTACGCAAGACGGCTGGCAGAGACTGGATGCGTATAGCCGAAGATCCGGCTAGGTGGCGCGCCTTGGGTGAGGCCTATGTCCAGCTGTGGACTGCCGCGGGCTGATATTGATATTGATGGTGATAATTAATCACTGGTCAAATAACAGTGCAAAAATATATCACACAAAGATTATTATTTTAAAAGAGTAATCATTTTCATGCCTAACTAACGGACATTACTAGCTTAATTGGTAAAGTACGGGTGGTTATATTGTCAGAATTACTAATATAAGGGAAGTGTATCCACAACTCCGGTGAAAGTAACACCTAATGAGTTTTTAGTCACTTGTGATTTACGATTTACATTACAGGCTTAAAATTTATATACTTTTTTACTTACCTAGCTCTGATTCGAGAAAATGCTATCTTGTGTGGGTTCTAGCTGTTTTTTATTTAACTTTATATTTTATTTAAAAAAAAAATAAACCGCTATTTACCATATGGTTTTAGTTATTGATAACTGTATAAGTCTGATTGGGGTATTATATAATTGAACAATTATTGTCTTTAAAAAATTACGCGTGACATACGCGTAGATAAATCATCCCCTAAATTGAATTGAATGTAGCTGTCTATTTCACGCTTAGTAATATATGACATCTATGATAAATCGATGACAATCATAACGAGCGCCCTAGCGCATAAGCGAGCGATTTTAAATTTTGCTAATGTTATGAACTTATAGTGGACTGTACCATAGTTGACTTATTACATTCTATGATACGTCAGTCACATTTAATGTTTAACTTTGGACGGACGTATATTGTAGATAGATACCTTTATTTGGCGTTTGTTAAATTACGAAATTGTTTATCTAAATTATTGTTTTATAATCATTTTGTCGTTCAAATTTTTATTAAAGTGAAAATTCTATATTGAAGTAAATAAATAAACTTGTTACAGTTTACGAGTAATACTCCCGTTCCGTGATCCTTGTGTTTAAGTGTCTTTTGCATGTGCAAAATCTATGGCGTCGTTATCGCTTCCTCGCGTTCTCCAGTTGAAGAAGAACAGCTTGGATGCTGAACGTGAGCAGTTTGAAAAATTCCAGGTAATTGTATCTTTGACGATACTGTCTATTGAAATTATATATACAATAGATGTTTCTTGAAATTGTAAACTTAAGTTTTTACTATATACCTTTTTAAATTCTTTAAATTCTGGGTGGTAGAAACACACTGAAAACGAATACTCTATCAAGAATGGCATATTATTTGTCTGTAGCATGAATAGGCCGTCTCCTCCGGGGGAGTACCAAACTTCCGCAGAAAACCGGCGTCTGAGTGGTAGCTTAGCTACCGCGCTTAGTTCGGTGAGCGGTTAGGTTCCTAAGGCCCAACCCTCCACCCCCTCCTATAATGAAATATAAAAACCTTTTCTTAAAGGCCGATAACGCTTGTGCATTGCCTATGGCACTGCGGATGTTTATAGGCGGCGTTGATTGCTTTTCATCAAGTGATGATACGCCTTCTCGTTTGCCTTCCTATTCTATAAAAAAAATATTACATTGATTATGATTATGACATTTTATATTTACATTTAAAAGAAAACATTTAATTGTTTTTCAAATAAAGTATTTTTTATATGGTATAAACTGTAAGAAAGAGCTAAATACCGGCTCGCCGAAAACTAAATTTAGTACATACATACATATCATCACGCCTGTTTCCCGTAGGGGTAGGCAGAGACTACAGACCTCCATCTTTTATGATCTCGGCATACTTTCCTTGCTCTCTCCACTCATTACTCTCCTTATGCAAGCCTGCCTGTTAAAGGTATTCTTGACCTGGCTTTTCTTAAAAACTTCAGCAATTTAATCAACATATGTTTTCCGTGCCCCTCCATCCACATTCACAATGTAAATTTCTTTTGCAACGCGTCTTTCATCCATCCTCTCTATGTGCCCAAATACCATCTAATCATCTCTTTCTCATCTTTTGTCATGACACCTTTTACTCCACATCACTCTCTTATATCTTCATATTTTATTCTATCATTCAAAGTTACCCCACTCATACTTTTTAATGCTCCCTGATGAACCACCAGTCGGGCCATTTTAGACACATTCTAACTTTCCATAAAGGAGTGCAGGGCTCCATTGACCTGATTGCCAGCTTTCACTCGCCTTTCAATGTCACCTTCACATTTTCCATCTCTTGTAAACAATGACCCCAAATATACAAACTCATTCACTTGCTCAACTTTTTCTCTTTAATCAAAGATCTGCATTTTTCCACAAAGCTGTGTGCTATAATTTAGCAATATTTGTAGCTAACAATCAATACAAGAGTAACAGACTACTATTGGACATTGGCCTTCCTCCAAAATGAGTAATGTTGTCATTATCCCTACACTATTGGCCGATTGAGATTTGTTTTTATTATTCACATAGATATGACCATCTATAGGTATTTACTGCTATAGTCTCATTGACACTCAAGGAAAAGTATGGGATGACCATAATATACCAGCAGGTATTTAGTTAGTGAATACTGAATGTAGTCAAATTCAAGTTCAAAAAATAAAACTATTATATTCTAAACCATTTCACTGTGAGATTATATTCCTTGAGGTATGCATTTGGAGAACAAGTTTAAACTGTTCAATCAAAAAATATACTTAGTACCTAAGTAAACACTTAAAGAAGACATTTATGCTTCTCTTTAGCTGTCCAATGAAGATTGTGCTTATACATCTGGGCTCTGTTCCTTCCTTTAATTATTTCTGGGTATTGGATGTAAAGGAACATAACCATATTTATGGCTTTAACTCTCAGCCTTACCTGCATGTAGTTGTATCCTGCTGATAGGCAGACCAGGCAAGTGGTATAAATTTGCATGGTGTTTTTGAAAGGTTAATTAACATATAACAGCATAGCATAGTATATCAATGATACAGTCAAGACTCAATTAACTGGACTCATTGTTGTTATAACACATTTGGATAATCGAAAATCTGAGTAATGTAATGTCTAATAAAAAAGGTGATTTTCATACATATAAGTAACTCTAGGAACATAACTTACCTCGCCTATACACACAATACTAGGTGCTACACAAAAAAATAAACTTATAAATTAAAATCAATGTTTATTAAGATATTGGACAAATATTTTCATATGCATTTTGGTCAGTTTGCAATCTGCATAATTAAGAATCCGTTTGTATATCTACCTATAGCATATCAGTGTTAAATGGGCCAGATAATTGAGTCTCCACTATACATACTAAAATTGCTTAAATTATTGATTTGAGCATCTGACTTCTGAGCTAAAGATTATGGGTTCAAGTTTTGTTCAAAACTAAATTTTTTTTAATCAATCAGTTTTCAGGTCCCTGTATCAAATTTTTGCATGTCTATTTTGTTTCACAGACATCATATTCTCTGATTGTTTGAAAAAAATTGTTTCATTGAATAAAGGTGTGTTAAACTACACTTTAATATCGTTTCTGAGAAGAGGTCGTCTTTGATTAGACAAGATCATTATAGGACAACATTGATGATTACATATAAAAACCTTCGAATGTATTTTTTAGAAACATAAAATAAATATATAAAATAAACATATAAAGTAAATTTTGATCGGACTGGCGCGTATTTACTACCCACGTTATCGTCCACCGATAGATAAACTGATTGAAGAGTTGAAGTTGTCGATAACTTATCTATTGTGGGGCACTCAAACAGTTTCACCGGCGTTCTACTGGCTTTCGGCTATTTATTGTGACGACCTTAGTTTATCGTGCAAAAAAATATATATTTACCGTGTTTATGTCTTGAGTATTTAACGTCGTCTTTGCAAGTGACGGTAAGTCATACCAAACTGTGTTTTGAATCGAACTTCAAGTGATCGAACCTTTTAAAATGGTTGTATAGTATGTATTATATAGTTGCTATAAATATATAGTGTTTAAGTAAGCGTTTAAAACATAAGGTTGTGAAATTTTTGTTAGATAAATCCAACCTTGTCATAAGTAAGACACGATGTCTTTGAAGAACTTCTTCGCCGACAAATTCAGCAGCTCAACGTTGTATACGGAAAGAAAGAAACTTAATAGGGTGCTCTATTCTGATGATTAAATCGGTATTTCATGAGTGGTCTAACTTGTACCTTAATATATAAATGAAACGTTTTATCCTATTGTGCCGGTAGCATTGCTCTCTACTGAGCCTATGAGAATTTCAACGTGATTATAAGTTTAGAATGGTTATACTGATTTATTCTGGTACTTTTGTTCTAGTAATAGATCCCTGGTAGTACAAATGGGCCGGATCATTCTGGGAAGTACCACACCTTCGCGGCATATAATGGTAGCATTTTTTTTTGTGTAACCACATTTCTTAATTCCATTCCTTCCCATTACTCACTCTAAAATATACAACGTATTTGGAATGTACTTAATATGGTAGAATTAGGGCGGCGTAGCTTGTTTAACGTCAGCTGATCTGCTAGCTTGTTTGCCCAGCTATTCCATAATAAAACTCGTATACATCCTCCGGCATCGTCTATTGCTTAACATGCGAATAATGTGTTAAGTCGATCCTTTATTTTAGTTTATATGCTATCTACATATCTCGAACATAAAAATGAAAACCAATTGGGTTACTGTTCATGTACCCAATTTCTGAGATTATAGAAGATATTGGTCCAGTCAAAATTAAAATTTAATTAAAAATGGTCTCGGTCTCCAGTCAAAATTAAAATTCAATTAAAAATAAATTTCATTTGGACATAAATGAAATTTATTGGTTCCTTATATTTAAAAAAAATTTCGAATTTTGTTTAAATTTAATGGTAATAATAAACAGCTTACAATTAAAATTACGTCTTAAAGTATACAAATACGATTCTCAAAATATATCAACACTAACACGGATTAATTAAAGAGCAAATAGCAATTTGCAAGCAAAAAAAGAAACACCAAAACAGCGCCACCAAACATCTTGAGACACGATGATCAAAATTAAGTAAAGGAACGTGAAGAAGAAATAAAGATGTAATGTCATGTATTGCATTGATGAGATGTAGCAGTTGCATAACTTCAAAGTGCTTCAACTTCTTAAATGCCTTTTTGTCTTGAAAAGTACTGCGCGTTACCGCATAATGAAATCGAAATTTTCGTTTAATTTGTTAAATAATAATTTTAAGGAAAGAGATTCTTATGTATTTGCACTTAAACCTTTCCACTCCAAGCCTTTTTTTGTTTTTATTCCACCAGCTCCACGCTAAAATTGCGTTTTTTAACTTTTAGGGTTTTTTTAATTTTGTTAATAAAGTCGATTTTTTCTTATCTAATAAATTTTATTCGATGACTAATTACATGATAGTATATTATAATTCTTAATTCTAATCTTTATAATCCCTTTTGGTATGGTATTTTTCAAAAAAAAAAACCCGGGATGAAGCGAAAGTTTTGCCTCACATGTTTTGCAAAAATAGCGTGTTTCTTTTCTCCCCCCTTTTATTTTTCGTTTGGAACACACAGCACAATCCTTGTACTTCCCCCAGGTTCTAAATAAATAAAGTGAGGGGTTCTATCGAGACGTTGTTCTGTATCTGCCGCAGCCGCAGTTCTTCGATTTGATTTGGGTGCCCTAAAGTCTCCACATAAGCAAAGTTTGTCTGTACTTCTTATGACATATTTGAGTTAAGTTCGCCCTTGTACATCTTCTTTCCTTTTAATTCTTGTATTTCCTGTTTTGTGTAAAATAAAGTATTAAATAAAATAAATAAATAAATAAGTATTGCACTATGCCGAGTGTCACTTGATAGTAGAGTTGGTGGAATAAAATCAATGTCGAGTGACACTCGACATTGGAGTGGAAAGGGTTAAAGCACTAAAATATATTTTTTGCGCAGTTTAATGCGCATCAGGCATTTTTCAAATGTTGCCCGCAGCCGTACTGACCAAAATCATCATCTACAACATAATCCTTATCGAACTAAATTTGTTACAAGTTGTTGAAAGTATTTACATACGTGTGGTCAGACTCTGAGTACAGTAAAACGATTGTGATTGTTGGTTTCCGCCCACAGGCGCACCGCCGAAAGGTTATCTCGGTCCCGTTGCCTTTTTTACGGCACTGTGGACTGTTTAGTTTCGAGAATATTTTTGAGTTTCATTATTAATTTGTGACTTTCTCCGCCTAGAATTTAAAAAATGAAAATTAATTTTTTTCTTTTATGGCAATTAGTTAAAACTATTATTCCAGTGTCAAGTAAAATGGAATAATATCAAATCTCTTGAAATGCCTAGGCAGCTTGTCACGTTACGTCTTGATAAAACGGTGGCTATTCTACCAAAACCTTCTATTGAATTTTTCAGTCAAAAAGTCACGATACATGCATTTATTCCATATCACTTCACTTATAAATCTTAATCGAACTATATTGTATAATACGCCACCACAATTAAACAATATAACTGATAATATCATAAGATTGTGAAAATGAAATAAAAACACAACGTCACTAGTGTAAGTTGTCGGGAAAAGTCCAAAATTAATGTAGTTACTAGTAATTCACACATAAGAGTGTCCGGTGGAAGAATTAATTTTTCAAACTCAAATAAATAATAAAAAGTATTAAGGAAATAAATAAAATTTGCACAGACAAAGCATAGCTTATGGATGATGCTTTATAAAAATTAAAAAATAAAAGTTCCAAGTCGATGTAGTCCTTCCCGTAATCGAATAGATTTGCCCATGGACGCCACTACGAGGGGGTGAGGGGACATTGACATTATTCATTTTGGAGAGTGTCACTTGTTGTAATTTAAAAAAGAAATAACAACAAAAGCTTTGAAATAAGATAAGCAGAGTGAATGTCCGATTTTGTGCCCTTGTTTCCTTTTCCATCCATTATCTGAATCTACGGATTAAGACATTGTACGCAGTGTCAACAATGTTAAAATGAATTTATCTAGGAACTCTTATTGTATAATTAAGATTACCTATTTGCGTTGTATATTTCGCTTTGTCAGTGTTAATGACAGTGGTTAATTAGTTGACGGCCGTTTTTTGGTTAGAATTTAAACTACCAATTTTGTATTTTATATTGTTTCGAACAAACATTATTATATTCTCTATTTTATTGCATGGTTCTTATCAAAGTAAGATTTTCTACTAATAGACTTGGTAATGAAGCAAATTGGTATTTGTGACCATTAAAATTTTAATTGGTAATGAAGCAAAACGGTATTTGTGACCATTAAAATATTTATTAGTGGCGAGATAGTATTTCACGCATATGAAATATTTCTCATCTCTAGGCCGGAACAGTTTCTCCCTCTTCAACCTTTACAAAGTCGGGGGATTCTATTCGTCGATGAATAAAATCTCACCGAGCGCCTATATTTTTCGGTATCTGTCATCTTTCAGAACATTTCGCATTATTCAATCTACATATATCTAGTTGAGTAGCAATCAGTTTGCTTTTTTCTAAACTTTTTCTACGCACACACACACTTTCAACGATATTTCAAACCTTTTCCACGTTGCAATAAAAAAAAACGAGTACTTCATTATTTTAAAAGCTGGCAACGCTTTTACAATGTTTTTGGTGTTGATTGCTTTCCGTCAGGCAATAGGTTTGCTCCTTTGATTTTCACTACCATAAAACAACCGTTTTAATAAACCTTTATCAGATACCTATATTGGTGGTTGTGTTTAGAAGCTGAAAAATTAAATAAACAGTACGTGGGCTGTGCAGTCTTGCCTTTTGTAGCCAAGGTTGTTGATGTTCTGGTTTTACGTAGTAGCTATGACTCACCAGTAAATATTTATACACCTACACTACAATATTGAGGTATTCGGCACATATGCGAACATACAAAATATAAATGCGTTCAACGTCACCAGCCAGCAGTCCACTATTGGACGCAGGCTTCTCTCAAGTATTGGGGAATTGACCTATTTTCATGCGGGCAGGCGGTTTGTTGACAGGGCAGGCAGCCATCTTGTAGAGTGTTTCTTCCTATTTTATAGATATTTAAGTCAAGAACCATATAAAAAGAAAGTTACTTAAATATTTTTATGTACTTTGTTGCTTTATGATTCCTCGCATACTAAAATAAGCGTCTATAAGTAAACATTAAACTTAGTAAGAACTAGCAGTAATGAATAAATATAAACCTCAGTTCATAAGAATTGAGGTTTACGATCTGACGTCATGAATTCGTATGTTCCATTGTACCTTTAATGTGAACCATTTTCTAGCACAAACTATATTACTATTAGCTTTGGTAGGGAGTAGTTAATAAGAACGTATAATAGAACGCCTGGCATATGCTGAGCAAACACCATTTTATGACACTTGTTAGATTAAAATTATTTTCCTTTTGTTTTGTTCATTTATATATTATTATGTTATTAAGATTTTAATTTTAGCTATTCTATTTTATTCTAATATTATTGTAAAACCAATTCTTGACTTTAAAAAAAATAACTATGGATTTTACAATCAAACTTTTATAACAAACTTTTCAACTATTATAAAATAGAAGCTAGTATTGTATGTTTATTTACTTTGCGTGTCGATTTGGTAATGTCGACTGGTATATTCTACTACAATCGGCGTACCGTGAAATATAGGTCTTGCTTACTACTGGCCGTGCACAAGAATGTTAAAAACAAAAAAGGTGCCATAATAAGACGTAACAAGATGTGTATTGACCGTAACAATACGTGTTAAAATAGAGCGAACTTTATTTTTAGTTTCATAACAGTTGTGTAACTGTTCAGTTTGAATTTATTAATTCCTTTCTTCTTTGTCGTCACTTCCTCACTTCACTCACTCGTTCTTCCCTTTGTTTGTCTAAAATAAAGAAAAGGGACATCCATGGACGTCGAATACTTACCTGCAGCGCTACTTAACGCTTGCTAGTTATAAATCTTTGAAGTGCCCATCGTTCAAGTTAACAAAGTGCTAATAATACCCGTTAATTGCATTTTCTTCCTCCTTTAAAATACATACATATAAATAAATATAAAAACCAGTAATATAAAAAAATAAAGTCAATTCCTACTTAAGGTCAAACAAAAAAAAATATTTTAATTACTTTTTATTAAATAATTACAATAAATTGTTTCCCCATATAAAACTAAATTTAATTAATGAATTATTTTTTGAATAAATAATTTAACTGTAATAATCAAGTGTCATCCATTACAAGTTTAAAAAAATGTATTTGAACTTAAATGGATGTATAAAAAAGTATTTTATTAACGATTGAAAATTTGAACAAGATATATAAATATATATAGGGAGAGTGTATTCTTGCCAAAAAGGATAAAATATCATTAAAATGTAGAAAAATACAGTAATGTATTTTTTTTTTACTTTCGTACGGGTGCCATGTTGTATTTGGTGTTTATTTTGTTTACAGTGGCCGAAGGGCACGTGGGGCGTGTGTTATTTATATATATTTTTATCTATGGTTCCATGAATTGAGTTCAACGATGAGTAATCGTGAGGCACAGCATACATGCATTGGGAGATTTCTTCGTGACTAATCATTTACATATTCCGTCGTAACAAGCCGCCACACAGTTCGCTCTGAGCCAGTTAACAAGTGTTTAATTCATTCCAGGGCATAATACACTTGTTTGTATTCTTTGTAATATCAGAAAGTAATAATACAAGGGAACAAGAATGAAACGTACAATACGGGGACCTTTCCCAAACAAGGATCTCTTCCAATCAACTTTATAATTGATTTAGAGGATGATAAACAGATATGGATAGACTGAAAATAAACTTTCTGCTAATACAGATTTTTTTTGTAAATTACGTAGTCACATAATAGTGCGTCGCCTATGAGTAGTTGAACTAGCTATCGAGTACTGTGCTTTCTTTCTGTAATTTCTTTTCACGTACCACCACATTGTTCGACTGGCTAGCTACCCTTCAGCGATATATCCCAACCGATACATTCGAATCTTAAAAAAGTAAGCTGCTGATTTTATTGTTGTTTATGGGCCGCGTTAATTGCTTTCTATCAGGAGACACACTTACTTGATTGCCTATAAAGAAAATTATCCTATAAAAACCTTAATTATTTTCAATTTTTATATATATTTTTCTATTACAGTAAGGAAAATAATATTTTTTTCGAAATCTGTGTGGACTTACGTTTCTACTTTTTTTTAAAGCCAAAACATATTTATTTCCACAACGCTAGATACTTAAATTTTTAGTTCTATGGAAAAAGTATAAAATTCTAATAGGATAGCCTTTATGTAGTATGTGGTTCGACTTGTGGGAAAGTAAGCTAGCTTTCTAACGCTTTTTTCACAGTTTTATTGGAGTTCACGTTTGACATGGAGTGATTTGAAAGTTATATTTGTAAGCCCGAGTGAGAAAAAAGTACTTAGATACTTTTTTATTACAAACAGATAAGTTTACTGAGAAAGTAACGAAATGGGTAGAAATTCAACCTTTTGCCAACCGAGCCTATGTATCGCTAATTGTTTTTGTGCTTGCTAGGTTTAAGTTTAACACAAGTTAGAGGTAGCGGAATGAATGGAATGGGAGGGAAAGAGGAAAATAGAGGAAGAGAAAAATAAATGGAATGGAAGAGAGTTGGGTCACCGGGTCCCTACACATCGTATGAAATGTGGTATCATGGAGAAATGCTACCATTTTTCATTCTCCGATTAAATAGCACATTCATGCCGTAGCATAGTTCCATTTGTTCAGTCCATAGTGACACAATAAACTAAAGGGCATAAACGACATATTAAACCTCTGGGCTTTATGGTTTTAAGTTTATGGTTTTTTTTACATTTGTTTTCCAAAAGGATATATATTATAAGAGTGCCTTTGTTTGGTTTCTACGAATATACACATGATATACCTTTTCCGTGTATTTCCATAAAGAACAGTTACATTATGCCGTTGTTTTGAAGCAACGTGCGTGGCCGCATAATTCTTGATCGTTGTATAACTGTGAATTTACACACTGTGGAACTGTGTATAAAATGCATTCTTTTTACATACAATTGACGAAAAACACGTAGGAGCTGAAAAATGAGACCAATATTTTCGAACAGTTAATGTTGTAGTGTATTTTAAATTCCTATTATTAGTTTACACACACATACATCTCTCTCCCTCTTCCTCCCTCCTCCTCCCTCTCTCTCCCCTTCTCTCTCCCTCTTTCTCCCCCATCTTTCCCTCCCTCTCTCTTGCTCAATCGTTAATAAAATACTTTTCTTCATCCACTCAAGTTCAAATACATTTTTTAAACTTGTAGGGGATGACACTTGATGTTAATTCATTTTTTTATACATTAATTAATTTATTTAATTATTTTTAGTTTTATACGGTAGAAAATATCTCTTATATAAGATATTATGTAGGATATAAATTTAGGAATAAATACAGTCATTGGCGAAGCGTGTAGATCGCAAAAAATAAAAAGAAGGAATAGATAGGCAAACGAGCAAGCGGGTTATCAACAGGTAAGCAGTCAGCAATGCCAATCCATGAACATCTGCAATACTAAGGGCGGATGTGAAAACGTGGTGGTTTTATGTCCATTTCTCCAGTAATGATGAGGTCCGTGTCCAACAGTGACACATACTTTTCGGTTGTCTTCCGTAGAGTCTACTATATCTGAAGATGCCTCGTGTTGGGGCGAAACACGTGTCGTTTATGGTAAGTGGAAAAGTGGTAGTGTCTGTTTGGTGTTGTGTATAGTGGTTGTTGGGTGGAGAATTGATGGCCGATTTTCTGTAAGTTTTTGGTTTAAGTTCCAAATAAATCCACTTCATCCAGCAGAAAAACACACATTATTAATTTTCTGTTATTGTTTTGCTTGTCGCGGATCTTAGGTAAATAAAACTTTTGACTTTTTGGCTTTGAAAACATGGAACTAGTCTGTAACGTCGTTTCGCACCATCGTCGTTTAGTTTATCGCTTAAAATTTAAATTACAACAGTCGCTATTGTGTTGTAAAATATATTGCCCAAACTAATTTTTGTGGTACATGCCGTTTGGTAGATGGGAAATGAGCTGACGGGGGGGGGGGGGGGCAATCACCGGCGACGCGTCCACTTCCGCTACGCTGGTTACATCATCACATCCCGGCCGTGCACATCTGTTATATTGCTATCGTAATGTTTGATCGTTGTTGTTTCAAATGCGCGGATGTACGCATGCGAGACTTTAGGTAAATAGTGCTTGAGCGTAACAAAATTGGTTTTCACCTGAAACCTTTACATTGGGAACTTTAACCGTTAGAGTGCTAAGCGGCGCAAAAGTAATGCGATAGTTTGAATCGAAAATTGCGCCGCAGCGCAAAACTGCCGCGCGCATCAGTGTGTTTTTGGTGCTTCGTGGTAGTGGACGTATTCTAATCTCGCGCATAATTTGTTACGAGAGTGCATATTTATACATTTATAAAAACAACTTTTTACAGTTTTTATATATTAGTTCATATATATTCACAAAAATTGCTTAGCACTAAAACTGTTAATATTGTATTTATAGCGGATAGGAAGGCATAATAGTGGGCGTGTCACAGGGTGGGTGGAAAGCAATCAAAAATATTGTATATTCTGTCAAAATTTATAACCATAAGATCTCATCTTTATTAAAATTACTTGTAATATGTATCTTGCAGAATATCGACTTGTTGACTTCATTACTCGAATTGCCCTTGTAGTGTAGATCTTAATGTCGCTAATTTGGTAGGCCAAGCTAATGAAAAATATTTAAGTCGTATTAACTTATCAGTATATAGGTATCATGATCATTGTAAATCTAAATAAAATATTCATTAAAGATTTCAATTAAAGGGTACAAAATTATTTATATTTAAGAAATATATGAATTGATACCTAATTGTGAATTGAAGGTACGTGACTTTAGCCGTGGTTTTATTGTATTACACTGTGTTATACTGATCCTACAATTATTATTTATTTATTCTTTTTATATAAACTTTCAAAGCGGTTAAATGCTGGATTTTCTATTTGTTGGTTGGTACAAAAACAAATAATAAAAGTAATATATGATTTTTTTCTATAAAATGGTATACGAACTTCAAAATTTATACCAAACCCTATTTACAGAAAGCGAATTGGCGACCACTTATCGAAATTGTTCCATACAAAGCGTTTATCTTTTAATGAAAAGTAAGTTGTTCTTTTTTATTTTGTTACTGCGCAAACTCAAAAAATACAAATGAATTGAAATGTATGTAAATGTATAACGTCATCTAGAGTATTTTGTATCATTTATATGTATCCTAATAGTATAAATAAATAATCAATTATGGACATGGGAAAAGTCGCGTGAAACATTTGGTCAGTAACAAATCATTATTTTCTATGTATGCTTCTGATATGGTATTTCATATTGTATTGTGATAAATAAGTCAGGTATAATGCTGGAGGCATTCTCTAGCCATTTCATAATCAATTTTCATTTTGAAAACTGTTAAATGAACAGTTTTCGTAATGTAATTTACGAAATTCGCGATATAAATAAAGGGCATGGGAGTCCCATTATTTCCATCACAACTACATTCACACAATGTACAATGGAATGTTTCGAAAGCTACGAAATTGTATTGTTTGCACTGTCGATGTCGCTTTGAAAGTACCAGATACGGACGCGGGGCGTGGCTATCGGACGAGGCTAGCAAAATCTATATATATATATATATATATATATATATATATATATATATATATATATATATATATATATATATATATATATATATATAATATAGATTATATATATAGATTTTGCTATATAACTTGACAACTTGAACAACTTTACAGATTTCATTCATATTTTTTATAAGTTTCTTAATATCTTGTAGGAGGTTCTTATAACAAAAACAAATTAGAAAATTGCGTAGAAAATTGATAAATTTCTAAAGACTTCACGTGTTTGACATATATTAATACTATGTTTTTGAAACTTTAACTTTTTTTTGAATTCAAACTATCAGTATAAAATCTAATTTAAACTTTTTTTAATTAATTAAGGTTCGAATTGATGATCGTAGCGAAGACAGGACAACGTCTGTCGGATCAGGTAGAAAAAAAATAACCCGAACTCGCTTCCCATCCGTCGCAGAAGACACGGCTGGCGACGTTGGGCCAATGCGGCCCTAATGCCACCCTGACCAGGACTTGCAGTAACGGATCGGGGGGTCTATTACTCACTATGGTCCTGAGCTGAAGAACGCCCTTAGTGTTTCGGGGCGTTTTTAGCGAAGGGGGAGGAGAACCTAAAGCCTCCCAAATGAAGATGGGGTCATAAAGGCTGCGCTGTCGGGATTGCGGATTTGAGCCAAGCGTTCCCGTGACCTCGATAGAAGTGACGCGTAGAAGAACCGTAGGGGTTTTAGTCGGTAAAGGAGTCTGACATAACTCTCCAGCTTCCCCCAGGCTGAAATGTATCCATAAAGAATTTCCCCTGGGATAAAAAAAACGGTAGTAAAAAATGTTTTCATATTTCACCCTCGTATAAAATATTTTTTACTAGCTGACCAAGCATCTGCTTGACGATCTTATTCGTTCAGTAGCAAATTTACGGCTTTCGAAGTAAATGGTTGCTTACGGATCCGATTACCTGGTAATCATTACCACAACGGGAGATATCAATACCGCGGCCTCTTCTACCTTCAATTCTGACCTCAATAATGAATTTTTAATTAATTGTATCTCTCGTTTCGATAAATATGTCCAAAATAGCACCTTTGCTCTAAAAGAAGAATTTCATGGACTAAAATTATAAAACACTGGTTGAAGGTGGAAACACAGAAAAGTCGATTCACATGACTGAGGATAGGAATAAATACAGACAAACCGACGCCGACGTCCAGGATAGAAATGGAATATGAAGAAGAAGATACATATATATATATATATATATATATATATATATATATATATATATATATAATGATTTACAGTTATTTATTTTGAGTTTAGGTATTTCGCTCATTCGCTATAGACAAGTGTAGATAAGTTGTTTATTCCGTGTGTATATACAACTTCCTAAATCATTCATCTGATTGCGATGGACTTTGTACAATATTTCGAGCAAACTTTAAAAATAAACCACCAGCTGTATTTATAAGTAACATCTGGCAGCCCTTATGTTTGTTTAAGTACTCGTATATAAGAACAGGGTCCTGGTAAATTGTAGTTTCCTGATTTAACTGTTTGCCTGACGCCTCTGCGTGTAGGGTAACGCTCCAATGATTTTTTGTGGGACATGAAATAAGTTAAAAATATAGTTAAAATTATCTGATAAAGGTTTTTAATATTTGCTTTTCTACCTTAACCACTTGCGCATAGGAGGAATTCTTATAACTTTTCAGAATATGTTTAAAAGTAATCGTAATAGTTATAATATATCATAGTCCATGGTATAAGCGTAAAAAATACTGTTTTAATAATGTAATGCGTTTTATTTACCTAAAACTTTAATGTTATTTGTTTAAAAATGCCTCGTAAAATAAACATTACGTCATCTTATATATCGTGACGTCATATGACCCACAAACAACTTCTTTCTTTTATTTGACATTCTCTTTAATTTTTTTTGATGATTTGAAATTGGGCATTGGATAACTTTTCAGAAAGTGTTTAAAATTATTCGTAATGGCGCTATATCACTATAAAGTATAATATATCAATAAATTTTATTTCTTAAAATTTAATTTTAACAAATAAAATTTAATTTTATATAATAAATCGTTATTATTTCAGAAACAACTCTTTCTAAATGACCATGTTATGTTACTATTTTTTTCAATATACATTTTAGATTGTTTTCATTACAGTCTTATTGCCTATAACTCTAGTTTTATTGAAAAAAAAAAGATTTTACAGTTGTTTTCTGGTAGTTGTGATTTGTTTATGGTTGGGTGTAGTCCTTTACTTTACTTACGCTCTCTTACTAGCGTACGCACTTTCAGTTTTATTTCATTCATTCAATGTTTTTATGTGTTCCATTACTAGGCATGGGGACTCTCAAATTTTGGAGGATCAAATTAACAATAGTTAAATAACATATTTGATATTCACAAAATAAATTTGTTCCTTTTAAGTTTTGTTTCAGTACCCTTGGCGTTGCAAATTTTCATGAGCGATAGCACTTACTAGTTTGCTAATCTTTTCTATAAAAAAAAACAAATATCTTTCTCAAACTCAGATTTTCATAAAGAAGTTTTGGTCATCCTATCAGCGTGACACAGCGATGTATCCGTCGGGCCCTGCTGGCCTGAACTTTAAACCAGCGTTAAATCTCTACTAATAACTTAAGTGCCGGCAGTTCGCCTGTTTGTTACTCAATTACCTAACAACGGATAATAAAATTAAATGTGAAGGAACATTTGTTCTGAAACGTTACAAGAAATCTCTTGGTATCGTGTCTTGTCTGGCGTGCTCAACTTGTATGACTTAATAAGCTTTTTACTGAGTGTAGATTTCCAAAAATGTTATTCTTGTTTTGAGTTTATTTGAAAATTTGGTAACAGTATTTTCAATAAACACTCCAAAAACAGGTTTTCTATGCATATTATAGGAGATCAGTAATTAGCAGTATGGATAAAAGGGCAATCACAGACAGCAACTCGTATGAACTACAAGAAAGTAACTTTTTTTGCGTTTATATTCCTACTAGAAAAATCGCAGTACGAAGTATTAGAATAGAAGTTTTATTGTTAACAATAAAACTTCTATTCTGCTGCCTGCCTGACTGCCTGAGATAAAATGTAATTTTTTTATATATAAGAAATATAAAATGTTAAATTTAGAATCTATAGCAGACCAGACCAGCCTTGCTTTATAGAACCAAATACTTGATTTGGTACTCTAAAGCAAGGTACCCCATTTTCAAAGCCTACACTATTTTAAAGGCAATGTCTCTAGTACTGTCTTCAGTCTTATACTAGCACCAAAGAATTAACTGAAGAAAAACTCGATTTCAACAAACTTTAAACAATTAACTGGGTAGAAACAGACTTAGACCTAGACAGTTTATGGACGGCGTTGATGCGTCCATCAAGTGATGTGCTTACTTATTTGTTTTCCTATCCCATAAAGATGGAGAAAATTTCAAGATTGAAGTCATTTCTAGCTATATGAATCACGAAGAGTTATTTGTGTTGAAATATTAGCGCTCACTGCATTAAGCTCCACTCACGGTTACTTAACCTGATTCGAACCAGTAAAGCGGATTAGAGGAATAACTGTGTCGTAGAATAGAAGCCCTACACTAGCTACGAGGGTATTATTATAGTAGTCGGAAGTCAGATATTTTTTTAAAATCCTGTCGTATAAAAATTGCATTTTTTATAATAAGACAGGTTTTACTACGAGGTACATAAAGACTACTATTTGTAGGGCCTGGTTAAAAACCCACATTGGAATAAATATTGCATATGTATGCTTACCAGTATTTATTCCGAGTCTGTATGTCCAGCTTATCTATCTTTATAAGCGTCGTGTGTTAAGGTATACTCCTCCAGAATTCTGGCTACCCGATATATGGCCTGTTAAAAATATTCGAATTAGTGCTTTTAAATGTTATGTGGACTCTTTGACCTTTCCATATTAAACATTAAATCCTGATGAAGTTTAAAGAACTTATCAAAAGTAAAAAACTACATTTCATTATTTTTTTCAAGTTTCTTCTAAGTCAAACTAATTTATTTTTCTATTCATTGTACATTTATATCTTAATATTATATATATATATATATATATATATATATATATATATATATATATATATATATATATATATATATATATATATATATATATATATATATATATATATATATATATATATATATATATATAATTTCAATTTCTAAAGCCGGGACAGGTGACATGTCTATTGAAAGACTTCAGACGAATTAATGTTTTTGTTTTAATAAAACAATTTATTTCTTTTGTATTTTAAAATTACGAATTTAAAAAGAAGTAATATAATATAAAAGGTTTTAATATATACATTCAAATAAAAAGTTTTATTACATTAGTGATACATTTATCAATGTGTCACTACAGTACCCTAGTCAAATTTCGAAAAAAAAAAGATATATTATAGAATACTGAATTTTCCCCGTAACATTTTTTCCACGCACCATCCCTCTGTGGAACTAGTTACAGTCCAAAAACAAACCTACATATTCTAATTAACTTCTGCAATGCTTATTTTCTTGTAGATGTTTAAGGACGGCGTCGATTGCTTTCCATCAAGCGACAAGCTTACTCATTTACCTTCATATCTCATAATAAATATTATCATGACTTATAAATACTTTGTCTTGTTACAGGTAATTATCAAAAGGATCCAGTACCGAGTACTCCGATAAACATTAATAAGCATTCTCATTATAATTACACACCTGCATGAAATACTGACGCAATATTGTCACTGTTTAAACTGGAAGTTAATTTTCATGTTGAGGTAACCCGCTCATTTTAACTTTCATCAAATATTAATTGGGATGTTTATATTTTCATTTGCATGAGTTTGAGTGTCCACGAGGATGGGTAGGATTGATATATTTATCCTGACATCTTCCTTTTCATATCATATTCCCGAATCGGGATACATTTTGATATATTTACGCGATATATTTATGTGGGAATCGAACCTGCGACCACTTTAATGGTTCGATGGGCCCCTGTAAATTTAAATTCACCTTTTAATATATTCTCCATTCATTTATTATTTTTTTTTGAGTCTATGTATGTTTAATCTATAACGTCTCACATACTATCAATACCAATATTGTTGTTGTTGGCAGTGCCACCAATCTGAGAGAACAAAACAAAGGCAGTGTCATATTTTTTTTATATTTATAAAAAAAAATATATTTAGGGTTAAATGCTAAAATTTTTGATAAAACTGCGTTTAATGACAATTGTATGAAATCTTTGAATTCGACGTTTTTCAAGATTATTCATATAACATTTAATGCAACATGCACCTTTTAATGATGTATTGAATGCGTTGCCTTCCTCATATACTTACCCTATGTATACATACGTACGTAAATTGGCGTGAAGTTATATAACAGATGATTTAACGCTACCTGCATTTTACAGCATGTTTCATCCCAATTATAAATACTTTTTGAACGCCCTAACTGTACTAATCTAGGGCTGTACTACATTTTCATTGCAGCTCGCCCCACGCACTTAACTAATGCATGCCGCTGACCCAGCAAACACTCCGCACTAACACGCTGCAATGGCCAACCCTACCGACAAACGCTTTCATCAGCTGGTAAGTCATATAACTTAGCATGATACATGTCGCGGCGTATTAAAATTAACATCATTATTTAATTATTTAAGTTTATCTCGCCAGCGCCATCTGTTGGCAGATTGTATAAGAATAATGTTGATTTATATAAAATAATTGTAATAATTGTATATGTGTAAATTAATTATTTAGGTTTATGTAAAATTTGTATAAATATGTATATTGAATATTGAGCTGTATTTTAAGAATTGTTTGGCAGTAATTTCATTTGTTTGTTAAAAAAGATATTGGCGCTAAACTAAAACACATCTATTTTTAGATTTTTGTCTATTGTCTTTGTTTTCAGTCGGGACGAGATTCGTCTAATTCTAACCGCCGAATTACACTTTTTATTTATTTATACACTCTGTACATATTTCAGTAGAAAAAAAGTAGCACTTAATGTTGGAAGGCATTCTCTACCAGTTAATCTTTGGGTTGTTAGAAAATATTTTTCTTGAGTAGGTACAATATTAACTGTAAAATTAATTGTTATTTTATTATATTATATATTTTAACCAAATATGTACTGCAAATACATATACATAAGTATATGTACATACATACATAAACATATATTTCTTAATTATGACGTAGGGGATGAATCAGAGAGGCAAAGATTTTAAGGACTAGTCTTATTCCATTCCATGACAACTTATACTATTGAACTTAAAATGTAAATGAGGGTAGATTGAAAAAATACAAAGATAATCATACGTAGCTCTATTTTAGTGGGATAGGAAAGCAAATCAGACATCTGAAGCACCATAGGCATTGCAGAAGCATTGCTGGCCTTCCAATGTTTCATCGATTCAGAAATACCACTTAAGCTGGTTCCAAAGACTGTATTTACCTGGAACTCTAGTCAGATGTTGAAGATAAAAAAGTTCTTTGTCAAGCGATAGTGAGAATCAGAGGCTTGAAATTTTCATTAACCTTGGATCATATAATTATTATTAGTCTATCTTTGATCAGTAAACTAATAATGCTTTAATAATGTCAGTGGAAGATTTACGTTATTATGGATCTATTAATAGACTTGATTTGTAAATCGTGGGTTGTAATGCATTGCTTACCTCTATCGTGGCGGGAGTTCACTGCTGTTAATAGTTTTTACCCAAGACACTTCTTACTGTTTTTCTGTATGTACCTAAAATATTTCAATATTACTTCTAATGGGACTCAGTGTTGAATAAACCGACACTCATTTTGTGTGTTAGGCTAATTTTCATATATTTTTACTGCCTTGATATCTTAGGTTATCTTTTATTAACTTGATATCTTAGGTTTGTTATTTATATTTTCGTTTTTGGACCACAACTAACGGTTTATCTCGAATTTGCAAAAGCTTCAATCCAGAAGTTTTCGTCATACAATTGAGTTGATGGCTATGAATTTGCCCGCGTTAAGCAAATATTTCTGATTAACGCAGATCAATATGATAACCGTATTATAGAAATATAAAAGATTTTCCGTGACAATTTTTTACAGAAACTAAATGCTGAAATTAAAACCTAAATAGATATTATGTTGTAGATATATAAAAAAAATAAAAATGCCACAAAGTGGTTCTTACTTAGCTTAAGCTAGGCTCTTTTGGAACTCCTGGCGCTAGTTTTCTAGAAAAGAAATCTAACGACATAGAGTTAGATTTCTTTTCCATTACATCTTGTCGATGTTAATTTTAAATATAATACATTTATTTGTAATTATAGACTTGTGCATCATATTCTACCTGTAACTAGCATTTCCGCCTGTGGATTTATCTGATTTCATTGCTTGTAATCTACACAAATGAATAATAACAAGAACTTGTGTAACACATTTTTAGCATACTATATATTTGTTGTTCGCCTATTGAGTCAGGTGTATTTGCATAATTGTTTGCTGCTTGAACAATTGCATGTTAATTCATTATATAATATAATATGACGCGCTTGTTTCCTGCGACATTGAAAAATCTTTAATACATAATATTATACGTTATTCAATGTTAGCGTAGGGACCCTAATATTTAAAGAGATTCCCTTGATGATGTATTCGTGTAAAATAAACAGTGAGCTGAACAGATTTTCGATAAATCTATTTTTTATTTTGCTAAGGTTTTTTAATTAATTAACATTGAATAAATTGTAATGAATACCTTATATGAGCAAAAAAGACCATTATAGAATGATTTATCATGGCACACATTTTCTTCAGAGGTATTTCTGTCGTCTTCAATTTCCGAAGTTCGTTGAAAATACAGCATTATAATCTTGACTGCCTAACATAGTAATAACAACAGAAATGTTGGAGTTTGAATAGAACAAAAAGTTTGTAGCGAGGACTTTTCTCGTCTCCAACAAGAAGGTTTTGATGCGTATGTCGTGTGATTCAGCGGACGCGCTATTCCTAACCAAAGCTTTTGTTTTTCTTTAACCACGTAGGATGACCAAGCGGAGTAAGCAGTTTACAAAATAAATGACAATGTTTACATTACGTGGAATCTCTTTGTTAGTCATGAAGTTCGTGCGTAATAAGTTATATTCAAAAACGCGATTTATGCAGGGCGATTGGCAGAAACTCGATGCATGTAACCGAAGATCGCTATTTCGCTAGATGCGTGTCTTAGGAAATTCCTATGACCATCGTTGAACTGCCGCGGGTTGTTGATGATGATGAAATTGTTCATACTTAAGCTAAAATTGGTTGCATTTTTTACTTTTTTTATTTATTCTTCCCCTTCCATTATTCACATTCTAACCCTAAGGTAGGCTACACATCTTGAGTGCTCGTAGCACTGCAGGTGTTCATGGATGGCGGTTGTTTCTTAACATCAGGTGATATGCTTGTTCGTCCTATCGCTTCCATAAAACAAGTAATATGAAAAAAGTCAATTTCTACTTTTTTTTATGGGATAGGAGGGCAAACGAGCAAGCGTGTCGCCTGATGGAAAGCAATCAACGCCGCCCATGGACAACCGCGACACCGTAGGAGTCGCGGAACCGTTGCCGGCCTTTAGGTATATATAGGCTTGTTTTTTGAAGGTTCCAATGTCGTAATGGTTCGGAAAGATCGCCGAGGGTAGCTGGTTCCACAAACTGGTGGTGCGTGGAAAGAAGTTACGAGAGAAACGCACCGTAGTAGATCGCCACTCATCCAGATGGTGGGGATGAAATTTTTCTTTACGGCGAGTTGTGCGGTTGTGGAATTCGGCGGCGGGAATTATTCCAAACAATTCCTCGGAGCACTCCCCATGAAAGAAGCGGTAAAAAATGCTGAGAGATGAAACATCTCTCCGCAGCGCTAGAGAATCAAGCCGATCAGTGAGATCTTGGTCATCGACGATTCGGATCGCACGACTTTGAATGCGATCAAATGAATTGAAATTGATTCAAATTTGAATCAAATCAAATATCCCGCTAAATATCTTATAAAGAATTTTTTTCTTCTATTAAAAACTAAAGTTAATTAATTAAATTTAATTAATGAATTATTATTTGAAAAAACTGTATTTTAACATCAAGTGTCATCCACTTCAAGTTTAAAAAATATATTTGAACTTGAGTGGATGAATAAAAAAGTATTTTATAACCGATTGAAATTTTAAACAAAATATATATAAATAAATATTTATATAGGAAGAGTGTGACCTAATAGTGGGAGTTGAAAAATATTTATTCCTTAATAATTAAAGCTGTAACATTTTAGATTCCATCACTCATGCATAACTTCAAGCTAGCGAGCAAAAGACTGCCTTATACCACCACTCAATACTTACGTAGATGAAGCATAGCACAGTTTGAGAAATTTGAGCTTTTTCTCTATATGTACATATCTTTATATAGACAGTAATAAATTTAAATTTTTTTTGAAAGGTGAATGAAGAGAAAATCTGTCCAATCCGAGCATAAATAATAATAGCCCATACCAAAATCGCTACTAGACCTTCCCCTGCTCGAGTGTTGCGGCTAGCGTTGTTTCAGGAGGATTTCAAGGCTGAAGAGCAGTCCATAAAAGCATAGGTTGTCACTTTTCCCTCCGATATTTAACTCAGCTGTGGTCTCTATACTTGAGGGGGGGGAGCCTTGGATCCCTATCCCTCAGGTAAGGTTAAGATTTACGGTTTAATTCCTTCCTCTTGCTGTCATAAATAGGTTTCAATATTTAGGAGCAGCCTTCTTCGCTAATGTTTTGTTATTCTCATTTTCCATAAATCTTTCCTAGGTCCTCCGGGATTAATACTAGAAAGTACATACATGTGTGTCACTTTGTCTAAAAAGCAATTATTTAATTTGTAATAGGTTTTAATTACAGTTTTCGGAAACCACGCGCCACTTCACCCCAGTTTAGAAACCAAGGCGAAAGTATAATTAAAATGTAATACTTTCGTTCAACGCGATAGTGAAAGTGGAGATTCCGTGACAATATTAATTTGAATAACGTTTTGAACGCGATATGTAATACCACGAAGCCTGTGTAGGAGTTGCCTTGACCCTGTACACACTGTGCTAACGTGACTGCCATAGGGCTTCCTGTTGTTATGAGCAAAGCGGTATAAATATATTTTAAACGCAGTAACCATAAAACATCGTATTGTTACTGAAGTTATTAGCCACTTTTCAATTCCTACTATTAGTCAGTGGCGAAGTGTGTAGATCGCTTGAGAAAAGTAGGAATCGACTTAATTTTCTTTATTATATATTACTTGTTTTTACATATTCTTATGAGAGTAACATAGGTTCTAAACGTGTTTCAAATTTAAAAATCCTCTTGTCGTGGTGGGCATGTTAAAATCGGATAATTATCATCATCATCCTGTAGCAGTCCACTGTTTTATATTGGTCCCTTGTAAGGTGCGTCACCTATTACGAATTTCAGCTACCTGGTTTCTGCCAACCGCTTTACGTAGGTCGTCTCTCCATCAAGCCGCGTTTCCACACTACGTTTGACAAGCCGTGATCTCCACTGCTAGTATCATCTACTAACACATACCACATCAGTTTGGTAACTTGAAGGAGAATGTCAGTAATTCTGGTTCTGCGGTGAAATTCTTCATTCCGAAACATATCCAGGAAACCTTTGAGCTTTTGTGGAGTAGACGGTATATCAGTGTCCATCTTTCGGCAACGTAAGTACAAGTACGTACGTAAAGTACAGGCAGGAAAAATTATTCTCTAAATCAGCCTGGATAAACAGGTAGACAAAATTATTGTCAAGCCGTTCTTGTCCGACTTGACATATATATATTTGATCTTTTGACTCAAGTTTAATATATTACCACACAATATTTTATTGCATCATTAATGTCTGTGTAATCAGCTTGTTTAAAGTTGTTCTATTCATGGTATCAACGTGTACCATTTATGGCGCATTTGTGGCCTGAAGGTCAAGTTTAATGTGTACCGTACACATGGGTTTGAAAGTATTAAAAGTGGTTGAGAACTTTTGTCGTTATTTGTATGTAGAA
The DNA here is from genome assembly GCA_031353405.1 of Baronia brevicornis. Taxonomy (NCBI): domain Eukaryota; kingdom Metazoa; phylum Arthropoda; class Insecta; order Lepidoptera; family Papilionidae; genus Baronia; species Baronia brevicornis. Next base: position 17,969 of record JASFAT010003011.1, on the reverse strand, counting down.
TAATACTAATATATACTTAATTCAAAACTAAAGATTACTAAAATAAATAAAGAGAAAAACAATACATTCTTACCTTTTACCCATTAACGTTATCTGTGGATCTGCGTCGACCTTAAAGGCTTATGCACGGAGGTCGTTCGTAAGGAAATGCAGGCGGCCACTGCAACTCAAATCCGTGCCGTCATTAAGTATGTTTGTTATAATGTTGCTAACCCACATTATAGCTTTATCTCTCTCTCATTTGTTTTCCTCATATAAATAAATGTGTGTATTGATACTTGTTTATAAATAATAACAAAAATAATTTCTTTATCTGCATTCAATTAGGTATATTGGGAATGTTATTAATTAACAAAATTTTCGATTAGCATAAATAACGTTCTCCAATTTAGTCATAGTAAAAATGTGCAAATAAAGTAGTCATAATTTCATTTTAAATACTGTTAAAATTTTACATACTTAACATATTATAATTAATAAATTTTCGATTTATGTAAAGAAAAATGGAAATACCTCTGAGTTTCTTACCAGTTCTATTTTATAATACATTGTGGTTGAAGTCTTATCGTCCATAAGTCATTTGACACGCTAAATAGCATGAAATGTTTTTACTGTGACCTAAAATATTCCGCCTTCGCTTTAAACCAATTAAATAACTTAAAAAATACTTTAAGGATAGTCGAAACAAATCTTTGATACTTTAAAAACTTTAATGATATTAAAAAATATAATACATGTTGATTACATTATATAACGTTTATTTTAGAATTTAAGCTATTATTAAATGTTATTTTTTTGTAATCTGTTGTGTTTCCAATGTTTACGTAAATATTCCCAATTTGTGAACTCCGAATATTTACCTGTAAACCATATTTCATATTTCGACGCGGAAGTTGAACCCGCGATCCTTGACTCCGAAAACAAGCCTTTGTGTCTGAGCCATTTAGATTGTCAAATTGATTAAGGGTTACGTTGACGATCTAGTATCTTGATCATCATTTATGATTATATATTTCCCTAATACAAATAACACTTTAGTTAAGTTGGATTGGTGTATAAAAGAAAGTTATGTTGAAAACGTTGCTAGTCTTTTTTTAAAGAACAATTAAAATATAGGACATTTTTTTTTGTTTACTTGTTATATAATATGAATATGCATATAATATGATTTTCACGTTAAATGTCTCATAAATAATCCAAATTCCTAAGATAACAAACCCGTTACTGATTTTTGTATTAATTACAGACACTAGCCATCCAGAAGGCTATCAACTCCATCGAGACCCCTGTAAAAGAAAAACATGTTCGGAGCACTATCATCGGAACATTTCAAGAGCAGAGCGCCGTCACCTACTGGGTAAGCATTTTCTCTTCTGTATTTTAACAAACTTCAATATATTTTTACTTCTTATTATATTTTCACATTTTATGAACTGTATAACTCAATCCTTTTAATAAACATGCTTTTTGTTTTATGTACATAATAAAAGCTACATTTTCAATTTACAAGAAAAGTTTTTACTTACATCTTTAAGTAATAAAAAATGGCTTATATATTTGATTACAATTCGAATAAAACTTTTTTATGAAAGAAATAGGCAAACGAGCAAAATGGGTCTTGTCTTAGTAAGTAATCACTTGCCGCCAGTGGACTTTTGCATCATCAAGTGCACTGCCGACCTCGCTCGAACCCATATCATAACATGGTTTTCCCACTGTAAGGAATTTTGCATTTTATAAGGCATCTGACGATCAATTGGCTCAGTGGTTGTGTCCCCCGCCCACGCAGTCAGTGGTCGCGTGTTCCGAGTATATTATTCCGAATAGTAACTCCGCGAATCTGCATTGGACAAGCGTGGTGGGTTAATGTCTGTTTCTTCAGAAATGGAGATGCCCTTGCTCAGTAGTTGCACAAATATATGGGATGTGGAAAAAAGGCAGTAACTCCTTTTGGATATTGAATCTAAAGTAGATATTAATAGTCGTAGATGTCATTTTTTTATCAAATTAAATTCCCGTAGAAATTTTCTATGACGTCAATACTAAAATTGATAAAGTTTGACCACTTCAGAAACAAAGTGGCGCTCGGAGAGCGAAGAAACGGGGCAAGAAATACTCATTATTTTATAGCGATTTTTTGTTAAAATAACGTATTTAATATAGATATATTTAGTCCAATCGATAATTTCTTTAAACTGCAGTAGTAAATTTTACTGCACAGCCTTTTTAAAATAAAACTTTTGAATTTATGTTAAGCTTATATTTAACTTAAACATTAGACGGCAAGTGTAACGCAATTATATAATGTTTTTGTATATATTAATAGATGGTGGCGATACGTCTCCCGCTCCAAGATAATCGCATCGTGTCCTGGAAGTTCTGCCACGTAACGCACAAGCTGCTACGCGAGGGTCACCCAGCTTGTCTCGACGACTCGCAGCGTCACATCGGCATGATCGAGAACCTTGGCAAGTTGTGGGTGCGTCTGTTTAGTTTCATAAAACTGCACGTTAAATTACAGCCGGTGTTACTTAAAGTTCTAACAAACAATTACACATGGTCTCTCCGGTCTGCAACTTGCGGAACTCTTGCTTGCGATTTCATCCGACGAAGTTGTATACGCTACATGACCAATGTCATTCCAAACAATAAAAGTACTAAAAATGTTAGCAATGGTAACAATACTATTTTTTTTTTATTTTTATGTAAAATTATAAAAAAATATAAATCCATTACTATGTGATAAAATAGAAAAATAATGTGTGTATACTACTGGAAACTGTCTACTTAGAGAATAAATTAAAAAAGCTACACTTTTTATGTTCCTTAAATAATGTTTTGTGGTTCGCGACGCATAATAGGGTCACTTTTATTGTAAATTTAGCAGAGTTTGATATGTTTTTATAACATATTATTGTATAAGTTTTTTTAAGTGATTTGTAACTATGATTTAAAAGAAACCATTTTCCCCCACGTGTGTTATAACTAATAGTACATTTGAAGGTGGTGTACGTGATAACACTATCCTTTTTTTATGGGATAGGAAGGCCAACGAGCAGGAGTGTCACCCGATGGAAAACAATCAACGCGCCCATAGTAGTAGCGCGTAGTTAGCGCGCGTAGCTTCCAGCTTCCGCAGCGCCTGCCCTGTTTTTCGAAACTTTTCTATCTCTTCCACAAATTAATTTTATTATTTCTAGAGATATTGGTGAAGAAGTTTTAACCAATATATTATAGTGTATATTATTTATACTTATTATAACAAATATAATGCATTTTTTTACTACTGAAACTTAAAGAAGAAATAAAGTTAACTAAAATTTTTTGGATGCAAGTATTCAAAACTAAACAAAGTTTAATAGTTCTTCAGAATTTTGCCATCCTCTTTTACATGCATCAATTTGAGTCTTATCATATATAACAACTATTTCAAAATTGTAGCAGAAACGTTTTATATAATTTCTTTTTTGAAATTCAGGTACACCTTCGCGAAGGTTACGGTCGTCTTATCCACTTGTACTGCAATTTGCTCGTGTGCAAACTGAGGTTTCACCAGCGCAACCCTCGCTTCCCTGGGAACATGCAGCTAACGGCTGACGAACTAGATGCCATTGCTGAAAATGATGTCAACAACTAGTAAGGCGTTAACTTGATTTATCATAGAGAAGGTAGGCAAACGAGTTGACGGGTCTACTGACGGTTAGTAATCACCGCCGTGGATCATCCATGGATCTTCAACGTTAAAGCCACTATAGATGCAGTGTTTATTTATGGGATCGGAAGGCAGGCGTGTCACCTGATAGAAAGCAAAGAAAGATTAATGTGCGCATTGGGATAAATATATGCATGCCAAAAATATTTATTTTGAGTCTGGATATCCCGCTAATCCGCCTTTATAAGCATGGCGGGCTAAGGTTGACTTTTAGGCTTTTCGATATTAAACATTACCCTGGTGACGTTTAAAGAACTTATCAAATGTAAACAATTCCATTTTGTGAATGAATTTAAGCAGTAAAAGCTCAGTTGGTAAGAATTGGGCTTGCTACCTAAGATCGTGATATTGGACTATTCATGTGAACTGTTTCTTAACGCAATCATGATTAGCTTAGTTATAATGTAATTTTGATCATATTAAATTAAATTTTGCTGTGTGGATGTCGATAACAGGCGATTATGGAAACAAATATCACTGGACGTGTGAAACAATTTCCATGGACAAATTACATTCCAACCTGCGATTCTGAAGTCTCTGGTCAAACGTGGAGATTATGTGTGATGCTGTAGTAAGCGTCCGCATCTCCGTAGTAAGCGATTATACTTATTTATAATTTATTTTTATTTGCAGTTTCCAGCTATGTGTCGAGTTATTTGACTACATGGACGAAATACTTAACCTCCAAGCTGCAGGTTCGTAATATAAATCATTTGTGATTATGAACAGTCTAATTCACTTTGCTTAGATTATCGAACACAAATCAGAAAAATAATATTGTGTGTTGACGAAGTAGGTCTTCAGCAATCACCATCAGCAAAAGCACCATCAAATACTCACACCATGACTCCATAAATAATCTCAATACGTTTTGTAATTTTAATTGTATCTCAAAAGAACATCCGTATCTATTAGAAGACAATATCAAGAACGTTGTAAAGCTACTGAATAATCTGCTCACTCGTGTAAAAAGTGAGAAACTAATTTGATTTGAAAAGCTCGTTTAAAAAAACCGCTGTGTTGAACAAACACTTGGCTTTTGAAATGTTCCTATTCGATTTTGAAAGTCTTTGTACATATTCATATCATATTTCGTAGTCTAAGAAGACTAACTAAAGATTTGTTTCTTAATATTTACTGTCCGATATTTCTATTGTCACGGATCTTGAACGCTGACCTTCACCTGCGACAAAGCGCGTCATTATGTTTACCTGATTGGGTTAGTCAAGCGTTGCGATTTGTTGTTGTTTACGTGCGGTTCTCGCTGACGTCTAGATACACTTCTAAGTTAGTGTATGTCGCCGACGACGGTTGGAATTGGAATAATGTCGCCCCGAGTGAATTTCGGCTTTCATACATAAAATTGAGAAAGCGAGCAAAGAAAGTAAACAATGAACAAAGATTTACACATTAAGATATTAAAATAGATTTCATCCGACATGGCAGCTATAAATTTTTTAACGTTTTTTTTTAAAATGAAAATACTGCAAAATAGTTCTTATAATACAGCTTAATATTCAAAATTCGTATTTATATGAATTTTAAGTAATTATGAATAATTTATTTTACACAAATTACTATTATTTCGAGTATTTTATTTAAACCAACATTATTCTTACATCGTTTGCCAAAAGATGGCGCCACAAGTCATATAAAATTGTGTCTATTGCAAAAAATAATTAAATAATGATATTAATTCTAATACGCGCACATGTACAATAAGAGAACTGATCGCACTCTTTACTTGAAGATGAACTTCGTTGTGAATTCCATCATCATCAACAGCCTGCGGCAGTCCACTGCTGGACATAAGCCTCTCCCATGGAGTGCCACCTAGCTCGATTTTCGGCTACACGCATCCACATTCTGCCAGCCGTCGTGAATTCCAATTAACAATAATACTACCGGCAGTGTTCGACAGTCTGGGCAACGCGCGCGCCAACTCGATGACTGCGAGCGGGCAGTGCCGGCTGGCGGCGCTGATTCCGTGCGCGCAGGACGCGTCGCACATGTACGACTGCAACGTGCGCTTGCTGTTCCGGCTGCACGCCGCGCTGCCCCCGGACACGCTAGCCGGACACCGCGAGAGGTAACAACGCCGACGATGATTATACCGCATCATCAATATAGCTCTAACAGTCTCTTAGTCACAAGTTTCTTAGTTTTTTACCGCTTTTATCATGGGGAGTGCTCTGAGGAATTGTTTGGAATAATTTCCGCCGCCGAATTCCACAATCGCACCACTCGCAGTAAAGAAAAGTTGCATCCCTACCACCTGGATGAGTGGCGATCTACTACGGTGCGTTTCTCTCGAAGGCCGTACCTAACAGGCCGGCAACGCTTCCGTGACCTCCTCACGCTCAACGCTCCTGCGGTGTCGCGGTTGTCTATGGGTGGCGTTGATTGCTTTCCACCAGGCAGCACGCTTGCTCGTTTGCTCTCCTATCCCGTAAAAAAAAATAACAAGTAATGGGAGGGAAACAAGAAAAAATTAGGAAATGGGCATCACAGTCCCCTGTAGTCCGTCCTGTTGCGTCTTAGCAAACGTAGTGTGCTCTGCCCTTCAGCTAGATGATGCGACGATTTGCGTATGCGACTGGCAGAAACTGGATGCGTGAACCCGAAGATCGGGCTAGGTGGCGCGCCTTGGGTGAGGCAATGGTCTTATTGACATTAACTAAAGAAATGTTGGTCATTTTAACTTTACTATTTTAACCAGGCGTTAAGATTACAACAATAGCTTTTATTTGCGAGTGAGGCTCATCCAATGTCCATTGGAAGTTTACGGATGTATTGATTGATAGACACATTGTATTGTAACATGATTTAATTTCAGATTCCGACAACAATTCAAGAAACTAAGTTCCTTCTATAAGCACGCAAGCAGTCTCCAATATTACAGAAATTTACTCACACTGCCTGTTCTTCCATCAAATCCACCAAACTTTCTACTACAGGTGTGTACTTTTAGTATCGGTAACAAAAAATGTTATCTTAACATAGATTTAATATATTTATCTGCCATATTGTCTCAATGGCGAAGCCTTATCTGGATATTTTTTTATGGGAGGTCAGGTCAGCTACTTGCTGGTCCCACAGGGTAATGGTGCGTGGAAAGAAGTTTCTGTAAAAACCCACCGTACTGGATACCCATGCTTATAGATGGTGGAGATGAAACTTTTCATTGTGGCAATCTGTGCGGAATAATTCCCGATGGTAGTGGAACATTGAATTCCGGATGGAATTTAATGTTCCACTATCTTCCGGAATTATTCCGAATAATTCTGCGGATCATCCCCATGCTAAAAATATATGTACGACCTCCAGGTATTTATTTCGACTCTGGTAGCCCTGCCCTGCGTGATGGTTTTAAAATCATTCCTTCAGAAATAAGAAGGACCGTGACAGGCTGTGGGACATGACATATATGGGTTGTACAAAAAGATAATATAAATTTGTTGCTGAATTCATTGCTAAATGGTGAAGTTTGCCCACAGGCTACACTGGTAGCCACATCTGGGTAAATGAGTTATCATAATATGAGAAATAGTAGTATAATAAGTTATAGTATTTATTTGGATTCTTGGGTGCCCTGCCCTGGTAGTGGGTTTAAGACCATTCATAAAGAAACAAGGGAACCGTGCTCAGTTGTGGGATATACACGGTTTATACAAAAGAATAAATATAAGTTTGATACTGAACTTATTGCTAATTACTGATTTTGTTAAAAAATTACACTGTTAGCGACCAGGAGAAAAATAAAGACAAAAGGTGCCTTCTTGTGAAATCTTCAAATATATTATTTTATTTTAATACCGCAGAGTGACTTCGGAACTTATGTGACTCCAGTGGTGACAATACCGGAGCCGCCGCCAGACGAGGTGGACTCGGTGGGAGCTTTGATCGATACATCCGACACCATTAGCCAGGTACGTTGAGGACTTGTTACAATTGGACTATTGACATGACCCACATTTTCCAAACACAAACACTATTAGTTTAATTGAAATGGTTATCAAGAATTCTAGTACAGTAAACCCTCCTATAACGCAATTTCATGTCCCTCGTATAACACGTGTTCTCCCTCGTATAACGCGGGGATTTCCCAAGATATATTTGTACTGTGATATTTATAATGATTTGATAGTTCATGATCAACTTTGTTACGTTTGCACATCTTGTTCTTATAGAATTAAATTATTTTTTTAAGTTTTTGTTTCTAGTTTTTGAGTTTTAGGAACATTGATTGTACATACAGTGATCCCTCGTATAACGCGTTTTCCCATAACGCGGAACCAATCTACCGCGTTATAGGAGGGTTTACTGTTATATCGAAAGAACAGCAACTTAAAAAAAGTCTGCCTATATTCTACATTTCTAAAAAGTTGTGTTAAAAACAATTGATACACTTCTTGTATCTTCACTTTGTATCTTGACTATATCTTTTAGAGAATCAATTTCATTTTTTTCATTCTCTCATAAATAGAGTATGGCATATGTGGTATATAAAATGTTTCCATAGGCTTCCAACTTTGACCATATGGAGATGTTCGACACTCGGACTACGCCATCACCACAGCCCGACCCCATCGTAGAACGCGATCGGCTCATTGATCACTTGCAGAATGAACTAAAGCGGATGCGGTGAGGACTTTTCATATCTATTGTATGTAGATATTAGAATATATTTCATTATTTAATTATTTTATGCAATAGGCCAAACTAATTGCAGATTATATATAGTGCAGTGGAATACCTCTGATAGAGTCACTAGTCGCGATATTCACACCGAGATAGATATATAAATGGCCTATAGGTATTTTTTCGGCCTGGTTGCCTCGCTAAACCGTAAGCTTAGTGTTCCTTTCTTCGCAAACATATTGATAAATTAATTTCCGGCTGCAGTAAAACACATGAGTACATTTTAATTTATTAAATATTAATTCACAGTACATACATAATTATTCATAGTTTGTTTTATGATGGTGTACTATTAAAAGAGGGCGCGGCTCTCTTTTAAGATAAGATGGGGAACAATTGAAATTCTTCTTATATTTTATAATATTAAATACTAGATTAGCTAGATGCAACTGTTTTCGAAAAGACATGGTTAAAGAGAGGATGCGTTGTTACATGTTAGGTAAATAGGAAGGCCCTACCTAAAGCGGTGGGATAAATGTATATTTTTGAGTTATTATAAATACATAAGAAAGCAAACATCTTCACTTTGACTAATCCTTTTTTTAAAGTGTTTTTTTCTTTCAAAAACAGTACAGAAGTATCACAGTTAGTTCAAGAGCGTAACACCATGTTGGGTTCGATGCGGGAACACTGTACGAGGCTTGAAACACAACTACAGGCTACTCAGGTAAACGGTTTTTTTTTAAAGTAAGTAAATCATCCAATGGTAAAAAATCACTGCCGTTCATGGATATCTCTAATACGAAGGACACTGCATATTCGTTGCTTATGTTTAAGTAAAATATCAAGAAAGGTTAGTGAAGAGGGAAAAAAGTAAAGAGAATGTTCGGCCTCTAAATACCCCATACGAAACGCGATACTAGTTAAATACGACGTTCTGTAAAATAAGTCTTTACTACATAAGAATATAGATGTTTTTCGATTATTTGACATCAATATCTTAATTTTGGTCTGTGTCCAAACGAAATATTAATATTGTATTTTAGGTTTCATTTGTCACCAATAGATGGCGTCGTGCTTGATTTTTGGTTCGCGATAGGGTTAACACTATTGTGGATGTAGTGACCACTGAAGTATCGAATAAATTATCCTTCAAAATCATCAAGTGTGTCTGTTCTCCACATCCACAAGTACCATCCTACATCCACCAGTACCGCCTTTTTAACCGAAACGTTTCAATCTATACAGTAAAACTTCTGCATCGCTAATTATTTTAAAATAACTACTTTTATAGTAAATTAGATACCATTTAGTTTGTTCATTAATTTAATACTGTACGTTATATTATATTTTGTCACCAGTCGGAGCTGGAAGAAGAGAGGCATAAGGCTGTAGTTTTATCTACGGAAACTCCTGAAATCAAAAGTAAGTGATTAATACATATTTTTTATTTAATTTTTTTCAAATACATTTGATTGATAAAATTTATTATTGCATAGAGAAACTGTCAGAAACGGAAGAGAAGGCAAAACTAACTGACGATAAGTTTCAGAAGTTAAAAGGAGCTTACACACAACTGCGAGAGGAACACATCAATTTAATCAGACAGGTTGGTTCAATAACTCTTTTCAGTGGATAATATTAATATTTTTTTTTTATGTTTTTAGTATGTCAGACGAATAGAAATTTCTTTTGTTGAATTTTTTTAACACTTAAATCTTAGAATCGGTATTATGGGTATAGTGAAATTAAGACTACAAGTATTTTTATGGTACTTTAATAAAAAAGATATTAAAAAATAAAAATTCATACCGAGCATGACCTCAATGACCTTGCAGCAATAACGGCATGTAATCGTTTTGGCATGCTTTCCACCAGGCCTTTGATGGTGGCCTGTGCAATGTGTTCCCATTCAGCCGAGATCACGCGTTTAAGGTCCCTGATATGTTGTGGAGGTGATTGGACAGATTGTACTCATCCCAGACGTGCTCAATGGGGTTAAAGTCTGGGCTCCGCGCTGGCCAGTTCAACTGACGAACACCGAACTCAAGCATCTACGTCGTTAGAACAGTGGGCCCGAGCATTATCATCCATGTAAAGGGCATCTTCACCAATTATAGTCAGTGCACGTTGTGCATGTTGATAAAGGATATCTGTTATGTACCTGTGCGCGTTTAGTGAGCCATTTTCAATGAATAATATCTCGGTGCGATAGCTGGAAGTTACGTCCGCACAAAAAAACAGATCATCCACTGTAAGGGGTGATTTCTTCAAAACACACGTCAGCATAGCGTTCCCCTGGTCTTCATAACGCTCGCCGACGTCGGTCCTCACCATGCAGACAAATTCGAGCATCATTGGAGACGAGTACACTACGCCAGTTACCTAATGTCCAAGATAGGTAATTTCTAGTGAACTTCAATTGAGTAATCCGGTGCTCACAGAGTAACTTAAGGGCCCGTACTGGGTGGTGATTGCGTATATCAGCCTCTTAAAGCCTCACCCTCACAGTCTATAGGCTAACTTATGCTCCTCGTACCTCTTAAATAAAGGTTTCTTTTGAGGTTTATATAACTGCATTTGCGGTTTCTCAACGCTCGAGTCACTAAAAAGCGGTAGTCTCGTAGTGTGTGCAACGTTTTATCCAAAAACTTTGCCTTCTCTGAACGCAACCCGCCTCTTGATATCGAGTTCAGGTTCTTTGGACGGTTGAACGACTCACGTTTAACAGCTGTGAGACGTAATATTGGCTACACCCCCTCTTCCAGCAGTGCTATAATTTTACTAGCTCTTATTGCTTTTTCTGCTTTTACAATGGACACAATGATGTCTGTTTTAAGTCACAATAAGTCAGGAGGATGTGACAAACATAAATTATTTTAGTAAACCCTCCTAAAAGCGATACTCATAACGTAACGTTTTGTCCCTCGTATAACGCGGGGATCCCAAGTCTCATGTTTGTACTGTGCTATTTATAATGATTTGACATTTCATGATCAACTTTGTTACGTTTGTACATCTTGCAAATTATTTTACTAAGTTTTTGTTTTTAGTTTTTAAAAACATTGATTTAATATACAGTGATCACTCGTATAACGCAGAACCAATCTACGGCATTATAGCAGGGTTTATAGCATTAATTTATAAGTAATTGAATCAAATTGAAATTTTGAATTTCTAGCCGATTCGGTAGTTTGAATGGAAAAGTCTAAAAGATTTATTTATACATACAGTATATTTAGGTGCCTTAAGTGTGTAATTTCTAATAAGTTTTAAAATCTATATTTTGTATTTAGAAAGCAGAAGTTGACAAAATGGCATCCAGTTTGCGAGCGGCGTCTGTGCAGCACGAGAGTGCGAAGATGTTGTTACAGCAACAGCTTAACGATAGGATTAAGTAAGTTGTAAACTATTTATACTTGTATATGTTGAGAGAGACAGATAATAATGGATTTGGCCAGAGTTCAAAGCATATCTCAGAATGACAGAAATAATATCAGTTCTTTAATTCCGTGATCCCTGTGGTGTCGCAAATGTCTATGAGCTTGAGCATTGATTGCTCTCCATCAGGCAACACGTTTATTTTTTATCCCATAAAAAAGACGTCCTACTTTCGACGTCTTGACGTCTGTACGACAGGAAAGCACGAAATGATTTTCATTTTTTTCGCGGTATTTGTTTGACTGTTTGTTTTTGTAATCTGTGGTCTGAGTATACCTACTATTATCAATCGAGCTATAACAGTCCACTGCTGGATATTGGTTTCCTTCAAAATTGAGTTTTATCCCCACGCTTAGCGGGTAGATATGAAATAGTGGATTAGTTATTATTGTTCTTGTAGATACTGGTGTTGGTATTCACTCTCATAGTTGTCTCGTATGAGGCTGCGGGTGAGAAAGGGGGTGACCTTATTATTTACTAACATGCAGTGACTAATTGATTAAATCGCGCATTTATTTTATTTAGAGATGTAGAACTGCTTCAACAGAGTGCATCTTCAAGTGAAGAAATCGAAGCTTACAAAAGCGAAATTACCAATCTACGCACAGAATTAGAAAATTCGAGACAAAAAGAAGTGGAATTGGAAAATTTAAAAGCCTCTATGGAAGCTTTACAAATCGAACATAAGGCAGCTGCAACCGAGCAACAAGAGAAAGTTATTGTCATGGAAAACGAATTAAAAGAAGTAACAGAAAATCTTGAAAGACTACAAAGGGAAAAAGAGGACCAAGAAAGTGAGTTAAATAGGACGAAAGAAGAACTACAAGGACTTAAAATGAAAAGTGGAGAAGACATTCAAAAGGTCATGGACGAAAAAGAAGTTGCATTAAAAGATATTGTTGAACTTAAACAGAGATATCAACAGGAAAAAGAGGTCAGAATTTATCTTTATCTTTTACTAATTTTAAGATTATGACAATAACGTGCAATATACAATATGTGCTTGAATATTAAATGTACTTTTAAATAATTAACTAAGCTTACATAGATGCACGTGGGTCGACAATTTAAAACTAGTTATAATACGTATGATAGGATATCATTATTAGTATGCATGTATAATGGGTCATTATTTTATTATTTATTTGCATGTTTTATTTTGATTTGTAAATAAAATTTACGTGTTTTAAAAATATTTATTTCTTGCTTAATATTCCAACTAACTTCCATACATTCAAGGCCATTTTAATTTACTAGGCGCAGACATACTACATTAACAAATTAGAAACTGATTTGCAAAGTCTCCAGCATAAACTGACAATAGCAGAAACAACTTTTACGACACAATATCAAAAATTAGATGAGGAGTTAACGGCAAAAAACAAGGAGTTTGATGATATCATCAATGAGAAAGATTCCAAAATTAAAGATGCTCTAGAAAATCTTGAAAAATTACAAACTCGTCTTGACTTTAACACAAAAAATTACAATCAAATATTAGAGGAAAATATATCTCTGCAACATAGAGTGGATGAGATAAAAGAAAATAAACTAATTTCTGATGATTTAACTGTACGTTTGGAAGCAGAAATTAGGAGTTTAAAGGCAAATTTAGACGAAGAAAAGAATGAAAAAAATAAATATCAAAATATTATCACAGAAAGAGAAAATGATATTATAAAGCTTAAAAATACAATAAGAGAAATTGACGATTGTAAAAATGTGATCAATGAGTTATGCGATAAACAAAAATCCCAAGAAGGAATTCTTTTGGAAAAAATTACAGATTTGGAAACAACTTTAGCGAAAAAAGATGAAGAAGAGAAGAAGACTCTACTTTGTTTTGAAAAACAGAAAAATGAATTTAACGCATATCAAAATGAATTTAAAATAGAAACTACATTATTACAAGAAAAGATAAAGAATATAAGCGAATCTAAAAATGATGTTATTCAAAACTTTAAGGAAATTATTGCAGACAAAGATAAACAAGTTATTGCTCTTAATCTTGAGGTAAACAAACTATCTGACGAAGTGATGCGTCTCACGGATGAACTTAAGGAGACCAATGCAGAATTAGAAATAGGAAATAATGAACTATTACATTTAAAAGATGAGCTTGATAATGTTATTTCAAGAAATGAAGAAAACTTAACACTGAAAAACAATGAACTAAGAACACTTAACGATGAAATTAGCAAAACTTCATTAGATATAAAATATATTGAAGCAGAAAAAGAGAGAATTGTCAGTGAGTTGGTAAAGGAAAAGCAGGTTAGTATAGTGATTAAAACAAGTAGGAAAATCATTTTATGGAGAAATTATAATAAAATCCGTGTGTTTATTTGATAGGTTCTTGAAAATAAATTGGAAGAAATCACTGAAACGGTAGTAGTTTTAAAAAATAATATAATTGACATTCAAAGTGAAAAAGTGGAAGTTGAAAATAAATTAAATGCTGAAATTGAACGAATAAATTTTAAAACTGAACAAGTGATAATCGATAAGGAAAATGAAATCAAAGTATTAAACGACGTCATTGTTGAACAAAGAACTAATTTCGAACAGCAAATTACTGAAAAAAAAGAAGACGTGTTAAAGGCACAAAGAGAAATAAATGAATTTAAAATTCAGTTAGATGAACTGGAAAAGTTTAAAATTAAGGAAAAGAGGGAAATGGACTCTGCATTAGATGAAAAGGAAAAAGACTATCAGGTTAGGCAATGAAATATAAAAATCAAAGATGGTGATGGATAAGTCGTTTGTTTTGTCACGTCAAAAATAAATCACATAAGGGTAACAGTTACATTAAGCATCGTTAAATATTATTCAATTGGCTTTGCTTTTTTAATTCCGCAATGTTTACATGCATAATTTTTGCAATGACGTCGGTACAAGTGTCAAAAACATATTTCGTGTACTTCAGTCTCTCAACTCATCCTTCATTGTGCTTGTGATATTGAATTGTTAGTTTTCGGTTTCATTTGTTCAAAAGATTTCTTTAGTTTTGCATGTCGCTAAATTTTCTAATGGCAAGTCTTATTTTCAATCTTCTCCATCTACGCCTTGGCTCTGCATCTTCAAAATACGCTGCATGTGCTGGATTCCTTGGGATGACGATCTGGAATGCTGAATATGGTTGCTCCTACGTTAAGTACTTTTTTATTACTTTGCGTTCAATACATGTGGTAATTAGATGATCGAAGCTAGACTTGCGCACATAGAAAATGAGCGACTGAATGCCGAGTGTGAATTACAGGATCTACTGCAGCACAATACCGCATTAGAAGCCGATGTCGCTGAACTGAGGATACAGCTACAAAATGCCCAAGCCACGATCCAAAAACGTGAGTACCTTTTTTTATAAATAATAAAATATATATAATATGTGCCTAAAGTGATCATACGTCCTGTTTTGAACGGGACTGTCTCTTCTTCGGCCACCTGTCCCGTTGACCACAATCTTTCATGCTCGCAGATAGACATAAGAATGTTTGGTTATGTTTAGGTGACATTCAAGTTTCAAAGAAACATTATTAGTTTACTCTTTTCAGCACAGTATGTATGATAAGCTGCATTAATTCTATATGCTTGATTTATTAATGTGTTGGCAGAGAATATACGATTGGTGACGTGTGCTGGAGAGGCAGCGCTGGAAGTAACAAATGGCGCCTTTGAGGCTTTCGAACAATCCAATATACAAGAGACGCACAGACTTGCGGCCGAGTTAGCGGTTAAAGCTTTAGACGAACTGGCCAGGCATACGGAGGTGGGTTTTTTAAAATGCCTATTAATATATTTTTTAC
Source organism: Baronia brevicornis (assembly GCA_031353405.1). NCBI lineage: Eukaryota > Metazoa > Arthropoda > Insecta > Lepidoptera > Papilionidae > Baronia > Baronia brevicornis. The sequence continues at coordinate 2,369 of JASFAT010003011.1, read as the reverse complement.
TAGCTGCCCGCCACGGCTTAGCACGGGTTGTGTACCTAATGAAAAAATAAGACAAATCTCAGGGAAAGAACAGCACAAAGCTCAGTAAACAAACTTTTATTTTGTAATACAAAAGAAAGTGTAATTGAATATGAATGAATATCAGTCTTTCATTACTGACATTTATTTTGTTGATCATAGCTTCTTTCGTTAATGGCATTGTAATGACGCCATCAATTAGTTATATTGTTACAAGAAAAATGAAACGAAAAGATAAAAATATTTTTTTTACGTTTTTCCGTACAATTTTTTACACAAACCTAATTATCCTATTATACAAGAAAAAAAAGAATTGTGGTTGCGGTCATTCTGAAGTTATGCGCGTACATACATTTCGACGATACTTTTTTATTTAAATATATACATTATTTTAACGTGATAAATGTTAATTTTACAATTTTATATACAAATATTTTTATATACATATACAAATATTTTTTATATATACAAATTTATTTTATGTATATTTTAAAAAAATTCTTTTATATATACAAATATTTTTATTGATATTTAGATCGGCGGCAACGAGGAATCCGTGGCGAAATCAGCGATATATGCAGCGCACAATGCTGCCAAACTGTCCACATATATGATGGAAGTCTCCAACGTGGCTACAGATTTGGAACTAGCTGATAGTGAGTACACATTATTTTCTAGTAACTAATTCTAAACTCCATGTGTCTTCTACGAATTTGTGCACCTGTGAATTCTTACTCGTTCAATTATCTAAACTATTCCAAATTACTTGCAAAAGACTGCATATATGTATGTATATTCAAGATTGATACAAAACTGCTTTACTACTCAGTCATTGCCTGGCATGTTATTTGAGAAACTGTAACTGTGTTTGAGATAGAGGGTGAGTTTGTTTCGAGAAAAATATTTGGATAGGGCTCTAAGGCAGAGGAATTATATCCAATCATCATCATCATCATCATCAGCCGCGGGTGTGCCTTAGCATGGTCCTACCCTACTGGTAATTAATTATATCCAAAGCCTTGATGATAATGAAATATAATAAAACAAAAGAGCATATTTACAGAGTTGAACAGTGAGTGTCGGACGATGCTGTCAGCGACGAAGCAGTGCCTCGAGTCGGTGAGGAGTGGGTCGGTAGAGTCGACGGCGTGCGTGTCAGCGCGGACGAGCGTGCGCACTGCCGCCGCGACGGCCGCGCGCGCCGACCGCGAGCCCACCGCGCGCACCGTGGACGACGAGCTAGCCGACATGGACCGCGCCATAGAGGACGCCGCTACGCAGATCGAGGTCAGTGCTCGCTGGCTTAAATAAAAATAACCTTTATTTACAATCAAACATAATACTTATAACAGGGAGATATAAATAAAAATAGCCTTTATTTACAATCAAACATAACACTTGTAAACGCAGGAGGGCCTTTCACGAGTATTCATCCTGATAATCGTAGGCGTGGCGATGGGAATCGAACTCAATGATACACTCACTGACAATGGATTATAATTACTACAGTTAATTTCACTTCACTTTTAGATATAAAGCACTTTAAACACAAATCATTTATTGAATCGAACACTTAGCGGTTCGTCGCAGACACGGTGCGCTGGCGGCACCTCAATTCGATCTGTGCCAAATATGGCCGCCCCACATCCATATATATGACGCTCCGCTATAGGGGCGTCCAAAGACCATCCACTCTTTGTTTTTGACACAGGCAACACACGCTTTGTCAATGAGTAAAATGACTCATTCTTTGTTCTTGACAAAGATAAATCACTCTTGGCGCTGAAGTGCCGTCATACTTATAAGAAGAAAATATAAATAAAAATAGCCTTTATTTACAATCAAACATAATACTTATTTGCTAATTGTGGTGATTGCTTAATTGCAAATGTAATGAATATATTAACTTCTTCCGCTGTGCTCTCTGCTTCTGAGGAGTTTATACTCCTCAGAAGGGAAGAAGAGGTCATACCGGAGGACTGGAAGACCGGATTTCTTGTCATGGTTCCAGTTCAACACCCTAAGGATTATTCTTAAGCAAGCATTCAAATTTCAAAGAGAATTATATATTCCCACTTTGTAGATTTCGAAAAGCTTTTACTACTTTGCACTGGTTGGCAATTTGGAATATACTTAAGGAAATGGTGTGCCACCGAAAATCTTTCATGTGGTATGGACTGCATATTGTAACTACTCTTACAGAGTTCGACACGACGATCTTATATCGGATGAAATTGCTGTAAAGTCTGGTGTGCACCAAGGCTGTTTACTGTCACCTCTGCTGTTTCTTGCTGTCCTTGATGTAGTGCACCGTGTAAATCCTGCCTGACATAGCACCTACCGTCTGTGCT
>JASFAT010002368.1:0-81970 GCA_031353405.1 Baronia brevicornis | reverse complement strand
ACAAAACCCATTCAATATGGTCAAAGCAGTGTGCACATCAATTCAGTTTGTGCCATCCACAAGCATTTGTTAAGATATGCCATGTCACATAGATTTACATCTCATTTTCAAAATGCCCCATATTAAACTACTTATATACCTGCAGTAATTTTGCAGGGCAATGTCGGATTATCGAATTTTTCGGATTGTAGAGTAGTCTGGAATTAGTTATATAGGAGTACCTTGTATGGCGACAAATTACAAATATAAAGGATAATGGCACATTATTGCCAATCAATTTATAAAGTATTAAAATATAAATTATTTTTTTTTTGTTTTAAGATGTTAAAGCGCAAGACCAAAGCTTTGTCCCTCAATTTTCTTAAAAGTAAAAGTTCATTATAGAACCACCATTCTCTTCAGCCCATTGCAAAACCAGCTCAAATGCGTTGATTATTGATTATTGCCACATTTTTTGCTGTCACTTGTGGATTATTATGTCATCATCATCTTCCTAATGTGTCATTGTACAACTAGAAACCTGGTTTAATCTTTTCCTCAGTCATTTCATAAAAAATATTTTCCTCTTTATACATTTCACGGCACCAGATCTCCAAATCTCCCAAAGTTATGTTAAAGCAGCAACTTGCTCGTTTACTTCCGAAGGAAGGCATTGCAAGTATACAGTCAAATTCAAGCTGAAACAATACGCGTCGAGCACAATAGTGGTGTCACATACATGTTATAACCTGTCCAATCATGCATTATATTAGTGAAGATTTTATTTATGTACAATAAAATATTTTTTTTGTACAATAAAAAGTGATAAGCATGTTGGATTACAGAGCGCAGGGTCTGGATTGCTGGAGGTCCACTATATTTATTTTATATCCTCATAAAATCAGTGATATAAAGAAAAAATACTTACTGAGGACAAATAAGTCTTATATTCATCATACACTTCCTTTTGTTTTTGTGGGTCATGTGCATATCTTGGGCATCCATTCATTAATTCAGTAAGAATCTGCTTTTTTAGCTTTAAGGCAAGCATTGATACTAAGTCACAGGCTGGTGTTTTGAGTAAGTAGTGGTCAAACCCATAGTGATCATTAATAAGACTAATGGTTCGATCAGTTACAGTTACAGAAAGGTGAGTATTAAGAACTTCTGACTTTACAACAGTTCTTTTTAGCACTGGTACCCAATAGTGTGGCACTCTACGTCTTCGATCATCTCTTTTCTGAAATCCTAAAATTGATAAAATCATGATGAAATTGCTAGTTAAAGTAACAATGCAAAGCATTTGTGTCGGAGAGTGAGAGATCAGGATCAGAATACATCTATTTTGGACAAGTTACAAGGATATATATGAGAGACATTCTGTGAAGTATTCAGGACATGCTGCCCATATGGAAAAATTAATTAAGGCTATTTTTATTACTTCTGGTCCTGCAAAATGTGTCACTAAACAATCTTTAAATAAAATTTATAAATTGTTCATTATCCTTTTATTCACAAAATTAACACTTCCAAAAATATCAACTCAAATCAAATAAATTCAATAAAAATATTTACCTATGTCACAAATAAGTAGTGAAGTTGCAAATAACAAATTTGTGTCTATCATTCCACCTTTGTACTCAAGAGGCGAATGTCAGGTGAGTAGTGATAATCTAGATCATGATTCCCAAAATGGTCAATATTGATCCCTTGTGTTCGGTTTTCCCAGGGACCCACATAAATGAAAACTGATTTTGGAGATTGGCAATGTCTATGAATAGACATCGTTAATTAACTTATAAAGTTCTTATTTGAAACTTTTAAGGCATGTGAAATAAGCAACACCAGGCACACCCATCTCATTGATTAAGAAGCAATAATCTGTTTTTACTTTATGTATTATTTAATAAATATTAAGATATTTTAATTTCAATATTAGGATATTTTTCATAAAACTTTTGTGTAACATGTAAAATTATTTTAATAAATGTTAGTTAAATGAACTTTACTTTTTAAAATTATATATGAGTCAAAAAAGTTTGGCAACCCTGTTTGGCAGATGAACTAGTGTAAATATAGATAAACTATTAACATTTTTTTTAAGTTAATTATATATAAGATCATTTTGTGCTACCTGTAAAACCATGTATGAGTTGCGACCTAACTCAGCCAAAATAATTGTTGAGCCCAAAGGGTAATTAAAAACATTTTTCCTAAATTGTCGAATTTAACATTCAGAAATTATTTGTTTGAATAATTGCATTCATTTAATATTATTGTATTTAATTAATCAAACTAATAATCATTTTATTAAGAGCAGAATAAGAACATATATGTATTATTAGAAGAATACAAAGGCTGATTAAATAAACTGGGACATATATCACCATTTAACTGCTCAAAATACATAGCTATACAAAATAAATTAAAAAAATGAGTTTATCTATTATCTCTAGATTAATTTGTTTCTTTTTAACTACTTAAAGAATAAAATAATATGTTATATTTAAAATGATTTTATAACACATTCTCAATAAAATATTTAGTCTTATTATATATATTTATATATATATGTACATATACCAAATAAACAATTTTTATCAAAATATAGAGCAAAATACTTTATTTTCATAAACACCAGGCCACAGGGTTACTTACCTATGTATGAAAGACATTATTAGCAAAAGCATATGTTCTCAATGTCCTTGCCTTTTCTAAACTAGTATGGTATGTAGATATAGGGCCATAACAAGGTACTCAAAATATGAAGAATTAAGATTTTTACCTTTAATTACAGCCTCTCCTCCCCAAATACCCTCATGAATTTCTGATGGACGTTTCAAAGGAATAGGGACATTCTGCACGGGCAAAGTTTCACCAGTCAATTCATCACGTTTCCACTTGCTTTCTTGTGGAATAAAGTGCACTGCGACGGGCTTCAACACTTTCCCTACACTATTAGGCGATAAAAACTGAATGCAGTGTTTATATTTCATTATTATTGAAAGAAGCCGCAGTATGTGTGTGAGACTCTGAGCTAAATTTATTCCTGTTATGTTTACTCAAACATACAGGTGATTAATTAAGGAGTCTATCACCTGCCCTGTCAAATCCAAAATTGGACATCTTTAGTGAAAAGAGGCTTACCTATGACCTTTAGTGAAGCTTGCAGACCCCCAAAGTTGTTTTAGAACATGATAAATTACAAGGAAGTGGGATTCCAATATTACAAGGAATTTTCTATTATCTTACCTATACAATATATAAATTGTTATAATTATTCTTAAGTTCAAGGAACCTAGTAATTTTTTGTATACTCCTTTAATAAGTTGCAAGAACATAAGCTATGTATTTACAGTATCGATTTAAAAATATGTCAAAACTACTTGAAGTAATAATATTCACACTATATGGGGTGGCTTGTATAATTCAGACAACTTTTATTTTTGACCCTTGGTTGTTAGAATTTTCAAGAAAACTAAATACAGAGACAAAGTTCTAATAATGTAATTTTAATTTTTCTCACAGTATACTCCCGAAGAAATAGAATGGTATGGCCTGACATGGTATGAAGCTCTTTCCAAGGTTGCCAAACAGAAAGAAGCTGCAAATAAACCAGTTCCTTTAAAGAATGTATATAGGAAGCAACTTATAGAGAAATTGAAGGCAGCAGAATTAGATGCTAATATTAATTCTGGTGATGAAATAACGTAAGTATTTTTTCTTTCTTGCAGTAAAAAAATTAAAGAAAATTAAAATTAGGTAGTAGGTACTTATTGATATCTTTCAAGAAACTGGTTAATATTTTGAAAGTTCTATGAATTGCAAATTAAATAAGTTTAAATTACAGTGCTCCAACCTGTGAACATTCCATTTGTATAAACAATTTTGAGTATGGATTGTCAACACTCTTTATGATTAAAGTATACGAAGTATACAAATCCAAAAAGCCCCAAGTCAGACAAAATCTGCCACCATCAGTTCTGCAAGATGTTCGTCGCCTAGCCCAGTCTACAGCTACACACATCCAAATTCTAGTAATAATCGCCCTATGTTTATAAATGCTCCATCTAGCCAGAGATTATCATACATAATATCCAGTCCCGCACTTGTACAACCAGACAAGTACCGACTGGAGATTATGTATACTAAAATGGTTATCAGTCTTCAATACTATATTTACTACCAATACCAGAAGTACACTTAACATTGCTCTTACTATTTTTATACTAGTATAGACATCACTGGACTAATGAAAATGATTAAATTATACCTACTGATTATTTTTGTAACTCTATAAGTTTTAATTTATTTTACAAAATACCTTTATTTGTACAGGACTACAACATCATGGCTGTCGAAAATGAATCCATTTGGCAAAAAAGATGAAGCATAGACTCTGTAGACATTTCATTTATTGTTATACTATATTGTTTTATAGAAAAAAAAATATAATAAATATAGGTAGTTGTGTTTAAATGGTTAATATAGGTGTTTTATTTGACATTTTTATGATTTTTTGTGCATTAATAATGATTAGTCCACAAAAAGTCAGAGAATTAGACTCATAAAGTAAGACATTATTCTTTGGAAAAAAGAAAATTATTAATTGTCAAATAGAATATTAAATATTAATAATAAATTCTGAATATAATAAATACATTGATGTTATGGGAAATTATATTGCACAATAGAAATAACCTTGCTTAGATATTTTTGTGCTATACCTACTGATAAGATGAAAATCTTTTATGAGAGATTTGCATTTTATCATACATACATACATATCGTCACGCCTGTCTCCCGTAGGGGGAAGGCAGAGACCACAGACCTCCATCTGCCGCGATTCCGCACGCCTTCCTTGCTTCCTCCACACTCATCCATCATTTCTCTCACATTCATCGTAGTTAAACCGCTCTTCGTGAGTCGCTTCTCGCTCTCGTGGGAATCACTCACGTACCCGTGTACCAATACTACCGGACAGGCGGCTAGGCAAATATACTCCCTGACTTATCATTTTATCAGTAAGTAATAATAGGCCTTATAACAAATATTAGGTAGAAAGTGCTTGAGTTGAGTCTATTTCTACCCTGCCCTCTATGTAACATCATCACATTATATCCATCTTTTTCAATGGTAACCATTGAAAAAGATGGATATAATGTGATGATGTTACTTTACTGCGGCATTAGTACATGAATATCTTACAATAAGGTAAACTGTCCTTTACCCTTAATCGCCTTTGTTTTTTCTCCTTGAATCAAACACGTGGCTTTCCTTAGAGTCATTTTATTACATTAAAATAAATCGACACATGACACATTACGTGAAATCAGTAAATCGAAAAACTTAACAATTTTTATTTACTACACTTATTATATAAACAAGCTATCTAAAGAATTCAATACAAATAATAATGTCTTATGGCCGGTTTCTGAATGACTTTTATCGGTAGTTTATCTATTCGTTAGCGCCATCGGTTCGGTAACTAACAAAATTAAAGTGCGCATCGTAAGATAAACTCCATTTAAACTTAGAATAAATTAACTGGCCCTTTTTGGCCGTTTATAGGTTCTTAAACTACGCGAACCTTTGTTATTAATATTATACTTTCTATCTTTAAAATAAATTATTAGTGATAACTGGTTATTACTAAAAAATAATAATAGCATTATGAATACAAGCAGCTCATCGGAATCAGATTTGAAGATACTAGAGTTTATTTCTAACATATCAGTACCCAGAAAAAAACTTAAGATGCCGAAGAAATCCCTTCGAAATGTTAACGGATTAATTATTGTAGAAGTAATTTAGTAGGAACGATAAACAAAATAAATGGCAAACCAAACGGCAATGAAAAAATATAAACAAAAAACGAATATTATATTATTGGTATGACGATTTATTTTGCAGATTGTCTATGATTTCCATTCATACAGCCGCAGTGATAACAAAATAATAATATTATTTAAATAATTCATAGATTACAATTTAACTTAAAGGAATATACATCTGTGTAGTAAACGTTATATTAATGACAAATTATAATTATAAATACCATTTCTGATGTTTTAATAATAGTACTATCTAGCGACACAAAAAATCGGTAACCGTTTCCATATTTAATGAATTGTTGATATGTCTTCAGAAACACAGTGAAAGATAAATTTTACACATAACTTTATCGAAACTTTAGCTATTGAGAAGATAACTGACAAGTTCAGAAACCGGCCATTAATCTTATATATCGTCGGCCTATCAAAATTCGTAAGTCCCCATATGAGTAATATTAACGGAAACAAAAAAAATTATTTTCTTTCATAGTTTGAGAGAAAATATAATTGTAATTGGATTGGAATAATGTCATTTCATTCAAAAATAAAGACGCAAATATATTAGTTTTTTTATTATGGTAATATACATTATACTACAATTAAACATTGTAAACGTCAAATATGGAATTTTTTGCAATTTAGGTATGGTTCTCACACTACTAGAAGATTACACGTGAATCACAATTTTTAATAAAATTTCAATAAGTTACATATTAATAAATCTGAAAAACCATTAAGTTGTTAAATTAATTTATGAATAATAATTATTGACGCGTTGTCTTTTTGTACACAGAACAAACAATGTTACCTACGAAAGTCAAGTTTTCTTTTATTCTTAGGTAATTTAAACTTACAACCTTTTGGAGGAATAGTTACTTTTCAAAATCATCAAATCTGACATTCCTCTTATAATTTTTTTACAAATAACCTCTTAAATATCCTAGTAACTTTTAAGAATACCTTTACAATTAAATAAAAAACAAATCATTATAACCTTTATTTCACGTAGTTTAATCTTCACGAGATTCTTTTAAGTCCAACTTAAAATAGCTAAGCTGTTAGGCAGATATAAATTAATTTTACATTAAGAAATGTTGGGTACATTTCGTGTAAGTCAAGTAACGTGTCACGTCGTCGTGACGTCACACGTGTGTTGCCAATCACTCAAAGTATCATATTACACGAAATTTAAGCGACCGGATAGTGCAAACAAACTATGATCTAGAATTTATTTTATTTTTCAGAATTTCACCCAATAGTTTTTGATAACGTTGACGTTAATATTAGACGATATACGTTGTTTTATGTGATACCTAAGGTGGCCACAGCGCCTGATAGCAAAGCGCAAGGTTTTTTGAATGGTTGGTTCTGACATTTCATACATATATGCATTTAACACTAGATATACCAGACCAGTCAAAATGACTGTTTTCGGTATTTCAATTTAAAATTCCTACTACATGTAATATTTTTTTTTTCGTAATGATATCATGACTTTTCTAGTTATAACTAAAGAATTAATTTTATAAAGTTTATATTACTGTATAAATGTTGTTAGTAAAAATAATTTGCGTTTTTGACTGGTATATCTAGTGTTAAATAAAGTTTGATAACAATTTCGAGCAAGGAAAAATCATTCCATCAATACACAATATGTTCAAACCTATTTCATGTATCATTTGAAATATAATAATAGTACATTGCAACACTTGGAGGAACTCTGCTTATTTCGTTTGTTTCGTAGGTCATAGTAAAATATATCAAAGCTCTAAAACATAAGGAACCTACAAGTTTTGTAGCATAGTTCATCTACTAGGTTATATTAGGTCAGGGAAAAGTCTTCGCATATAGTATGTATAAACCTGCAATATAATTTCTTTATGGAACTGGCTGGTTTTGGTGTCATTAAAAAGGTTACTTTTTTAACCATTTAGTAAAACGTTGTTTTCGGCTGTTTTCTTTTGTTATTTTTGTCAAAATGAGTGAATCTAATAAAGAAATAAGACATTTTAAAATTTTTATACAAAAAAGGAAAAAATGGAACGCAAGCCGCGAACTTCGAAAACTTCGAAAAAAAAATGTTTTGAGTTTTCATATAAAATGCTTAAAAGAAACTTTTCCCCCAACCCATTAATTATATCGAAACTAGATAAATAATTAGTGAAGCTACATTTGACGGGTGCCATGACTATGTAATGGTGCATTCGAGAGGCGCGTCGTAAGGAAGCCGATCGGCTAGCAGGGCTGCCACGGCTCGTGCGAGGTACGTCATAGTGCCGTACGAGCCGCTTGGAGCGCTGTCGTATAGATGCTGACACACACCGGCAGCGCCCCCGCACACCAGCGCGCCACCCCAACACTCGGATTTAGCACAGCACAGCGTCGCGTCGCCGTTGCAACGCAACTTGACAAACAAATACCATTTAATATGATTTATTATCTATATCTATTTAATTTAATATTATATAAAGCTGTAATTACCACAGACTGACTGACATGTTATTAGGGAGAGTTAGGATTTTTGAGGTCTTGTGTGTTTATCCTTGTAACATATATGTATAGACACTCACAGTACACAGAATTCTGATGTATATATGTAATATGTATATGTGTAATTATAAAGAGTATATTATTATTATTTAGTAACAAATAAACTGGTGGTTAAATTGTCACTAATCAACATCATTTTGAAACAGCAATTTATTGTTACATATTTAATTTAGAAAAAAACAGTAAGTGATCTTACCTGATCTTCAAGGAATATTTGATTGGCTTTATGCACCAAATGTTCAACGGTAATCGTTCCTCCCAAATTGTTTACGGCTTTATATTCCACTACTAATGTTAACACCATTAAGGCTTCGACCACCAACTGTCTGTACTCAGGCTGGGGGATTGAGTTTAGAACTGTCTCTACGGCGAGTGCGAATTTCAACTCTCCCGGTGTCATCTCTTGGGTGAGATTTGGCTGAAGCACTTTGCCTTGAATGACGAGGCCTTGACACTGAAATGTGTATTTAATTTTATTATTTACTAGCTGACCAAGGTATTTCACATACATCGTGTTTATACGTCAAACGCGTGAAGTCCCTAGCGAACTGTCAAACGCAAGGAGTCCCTAGCCAACTGTCAAACGCACGAAGTCCCTAGCGAACTGTCAAATACGCAAAGTTTCAATAATCATTAATTTTTTGAAATATTTCAAACTTGTGTGCAATTTTCTAATTTTTTTTACAAAGACCCTTCTATAAAATATTAGAAGACTTAGAAAAAAGATGAAATCCTTAAAGTCGTTCTGTAATTGTGGCGTGACCAAGGGTAAATCTGCCCAAGCGTGGGGATTACAGTTACACCCCTCAATTTTGAAGGCAGCAAACATTCAACACTGAATAGTTAAGGATGTATCAATGACCACAATGAAAAAGTATGCAATCACGTCCTTATATTATTATATAATAAAGTTTATTTATAAATAATATATGCTGATATTATTTATAAATAAACTTTTGCAACTTTAAATCACGGCAAGTATATTAAAATTAGTATGATATATTAACACATTCACATCGGACTATTTTTGCTCAAGCTTGCCTATAAATCGAGGGTATTTTTATGAAATTAAAATTAATGTGCATTAAAACTGCGTTTAAAGCTGTGTTGGGTATTAATCTTAGATTTTAAATGTCATCAAAAGTGAACGCTCGTTTAATCATATTTTAAATAACAGATTTCAATACAGATGAAAACGACTGATACATAATTTTTGAAGTCAAAATTAATCAGGATTTTCATTAATTTTTTTTCTTATAACTTTTCTATCTGACAGATTGCGTATTACGTATTTTTGCGTAACACATATGAAAAATCATTTTTTTATGAAACGATTAAAACCTCATTTTGAAATCTCAAAATGCTGGTCAAGCAAGCCATTACAACTTTTAAAAATAAATAGACAAGTCCGTCAATACGTGAGACGAACAATTAATAGAAAATAGCTGCGCACAGAAGAGATAGGGCGATGTCTAGAAAACATTGCTGGAACGTTTTCGAATTTTGAAAATGCTAGAACTTTCAATAGTTTTACTTATATAAAGGGGACAACGATGCGTCGAAGGTGAAGTTTGAATTAATAACTTTTTAAAAACGAGAAATGTCGTTTCCCTAAGGGAAAGTATTAAGACAAAAATAATAAATATCAGTAATCAAAGTATTGGTTGGTTGGATTTCACTATTTTTGATTATGATCAAGCTAGTGAAAAACTATTACCTTTTCTAGAACACCCCATACGCGCGGGTAGAAGTCTCTCGGAACGCGATTCAAAGCTCCGTCCAGGCGTCGTCTTCGTAACCACTGCCCTTGGCGATCTTGTTCTACCATGGGCGCTAGATTAAAAATTATTAGCGAGGTTATATACACAGACAATCAAAACTTATAGCAAATTATAGAAGATATACAACATAATAAGAAACTAGACAATAAGAAAATATACAACATAATAAGAAACATAAAACTGACAATAAGGTATTTCTTTTGTGTAGTATGTTTCATTCGTATTTTTAGATATATATGTATATGTATTACTCCAAATAAATGGATCTCAATCAGAAGAAATAACGGTTAATCAGCTGACAAAGTTGTCCGAGTTGTACGTGATCGGATAATCTACAAATAAAGTTTCAGTGGAATCGAAATCGACTGAACGATTTTTGGTCAAAACCGAAACCTCGACAGAACACACTTTTTTACCATATTCCAAATTGGAATATTCGATCGGTTGCACTGTTGCCCACTAGCAACTTAACAAAGCGAGATTAAGCGTATATTCATAATAATATTAGTAAACACGTCTCTGATGTCATAAGAAGATAAAGACAAAAATATAAATTGTACTTACTATCTTCAATTCCGCTTTGCAATGATTGACCTTCAAGAACAATCTGTGACTTCTTCCCGTAGCGATTTGATTTATTGCTCACAATAGAAAAGTTGCCGCGACCAACTGAAAACATTGTCTAATTAATCAATTTGTTTTATTAAAATATGAACAAACCACAGATGAACTTTAAAAAATTGTTAGTCACTTATTTAATTTTTAATGGATCTTTAAACAAAATGTATGTGAACATGTATGTGTGTGAACGTTATTTTTACAAGAAAAATAAGTAACAATTTTGTATAAAATACAAAAAGATGTTGGTTAATAAAATTTATAATTTAATTGTCAAAGAAAAATGTACATAAACAATAGAGCAGGGCAAACGGACACAAAACACTAAAAAAAAGGGTTTTGAAAACTCAGCACCACGAATTTTGATAGTATTTTTAAGTAGTTTCTATATTTTTTTAATTGTATTATTTCACGGAATAACATATTTATATGAGGTATGAAACGACAAAATTTTATTTTTGGTATAAATACAAAAGCCTTTCCCACTTACAATTAAAAAAAAAACTTTTAGTTATTTTAATAAATAAATTACAAAACTTAGGTATGCGATAGGAGGCTCAATGTCTGCAATATCCTCTGTCATTTCAGGCAGATTATTTGAAATCGATTCAGTCGTTCCCACAGACAGGCAGATGAACAAATTCACAAATTTTATGATAAATATCTAAACTATGTATCGGCATTGCAGTGTAAGTATATGACCTTTGACCGAAGCAGTTATCATTATCATCATCATCATAAGCATGAAGACGAAATTAAAGAGCACGAAAACGAAAATGTTAAAAACGATATTTTGTGAAAATAAAACATATTGCTTTTGGGACTAGTGGGTAATTTTTTTCACACTGATAAATAGACACTTGTATTTGGACAATGTTAAAGTACTGCACACCTGCACCATGCAAGAAACTATGACAGCGTACAGTATGAATTTTAAGACTAGTGGAATGAGGATTTTCTACTAGCGTGCTTGCAATCAACACATAACAGAAGCGTAATGTTCAAATCATTATTGAACACTGCAACTCGCCTTTGTCCTTATTCATTTTTTCCTTTAAGACAAACAGGGAGTTGGCTGCAAAGTAAACATTACTTCTTAAACATTAGTCATACTTATATTCTAATTAGTACTATAGTTCTTTGACTTTTGTTTTTTTAAATGCAAATTTTATATTTATAATGGGAACGCATAAATGCATATGATGCCGAAGAGGAACAAGGAATGCTTCAACTCGGTATTTTTTCCAAAGGCCCATATATGCCCCACTGCTGAGCACCGGCCTCTCCATTTCGGAGGAACGGAAGTTAACCCTCCACGCTTGTGCAATGCGGATTGGCGGGATTAACAGACTTCTCTTTTCTTGCTTGTGAAATAAATTTTATTTACACTTTTTACACTCATAGCTCTACAATAATATTATCTAATTATCAATAAATGGCATTACAATACATATTAAATGGAACCCATTTTAAGAATTTACACATAAGCAAACAAACTTATCCTAATGCGCGAATGCAAACTGCGACTCTAAAAGCAAACACTTCGCCACTGCACCGTGTATATCTATTGTGTCTCTCAGACGTATTCAAAATATCCTCCAATCACATTAAAAAAGAACTTTCTAGTTTTTAACATAAACGTCGCATAAGACTATGTCTTACGCGTGTGTAAATTAATTAAATAAAAAGACATTTAAATATTAACGACCGATTGGCTCAGTGGCGCGGCCCTCCGCCCACGGAGTCAATGGTTGCGGGTTCGATTCCCGCATCGGAATAAATATATATATGAATTTATAAATATTTATTCCGAATCTGGTAACCCCCCCAATCCGCATTTCCTTTCCCTTCCTCCGCCAATCCATGGTCTGCCGTGCCAACGGATGCGTGGCGAGGCCCGAGCCGAGTCGAAAGCATGCCGACCGTCCCGGGATCGGGCTCCCCCGGGTACTTATGGTGCCTTACCTCTGCATGCAGGGCTCTGCTGGGGCTGACCTCCAGCCTCTCTTGTGACTCGTGGGATTCACTAAGACGAATTTAATATACCTAATTCGTTGAAAAATGACGGCGACGTGGTTCGCCACCCGTCACATCCTGATTCTCACGAGGGCGAAAAGCGACTAATGGAGAGCCGTTTCGCTGCAATGAATGGTAGCGGATGGAGCGGATGCGGGGGATAGGTGTGAATATTTAAAAAAATATTAACCGTTAAAGTAGACGTCGTCACAAACTAAATATAACTCGCGAAATCAATAGCTGTTTAGCGCGCGGTATCGCATTGCTACTTTTGAGTGATAGTAATAATAGTGACGATAACAATTATTTTGCTGATACGCTGATGTTTGAAATGGGCATCACAAGGAGAACAAGGGTAAATGACATCAAAAACGAAAGATTTCTTTGGTATTTTTAAGCATAAAATATATGAGTAAAAACGATGGTACTGTAATTCCTCAGACCTTTTTTTTAAAGACCAGCAATATTTTCATATTACTATTATAGAATTCCTGCTAACTATATCAACTAAGTCGATCATGCGTGTGCTTTCTAAGCATAGTTTACATTAATAGTCCAATAGTAAAATGGAACCCACAACCTTACATCGCAAGCGTAGTTCTAACCAAATAAGCCATTGCTTTCAGATGATTTAGCCATAGCCGAAACGGCTTACAGAATATTGATTCATTGATCGAAACTGCGTGACTACAGTTACGTGGATAAACATTGAACATTGAAAAGATAATTTGTTTTGTATTGAAATCAAATATCACAAACCACTGTTAATAGCAAACTCCTTTCCACTGAGGATGTGATAGAGCAAATTTTTCATCTCGAACGGAGAAAGGTTGAGCAAATGTTCTGATGCTTCCTCGCCATCGCACGATAGTGTCCGAGATAATTCCGTTGCCATCACCTGAAAAAAAAAAATATAAAATTTTCTTTAAAACTATGGTCTTATACACAAGTCTTGCGACGAAGCTCAATTTCAGTGTTGAGAGATTCGACACGATCGTACTCGTGTCACTACTATATAGAAAGGATAGAAGGTCATAGAATCAAAAAAGTTTATCTTTTGTTGACTTCGTTACTTCACTGGTCCAACCACGGTTTAATACACAGGTCTTGCACGTAGTCCAAATTCAGTGGTGACAGATTAGTACAATCATATCGTAACTTGTATTTCGCATCAACGCCGCTGTACGTCGCTGCTATCGATGGCTGCACACCGGTAGAGTGACAAGCGACTGTAAGCGGCTTGTTCGATTGGTTTATCACTATTCGTTTCATCGCCTATGGTGGCCGTAAATTGATAATAATAGCACAAACATTTAGCCGACGTAAAAAACATGTAGCCCTCACTAGTGTTGATGCAAGACTTGTGTATAAGATCGTGTTTAGAACTAACTAAATATGATTACATCACAGTATATCGCATTAATCCGATTTTGTTGACTCGTTACTTCATTGTTCCAACCACAGTTTTATACACAGGTCTTGCACGTAGTCCAAATTCAGTGGTGACAGATTAATACAATCATGTCGTAACTTATATTTCGCGTCAACGCCTGTACTACGTTGCTATCGATGGGTGCACGCCGATAGAGTGACAAGTGATTGGTTTAAAGCTTTATACGTTTCATCATTTAGACGACGTACCCTCACTAGTGTTCTTGCAAGACCTGTGTATAAGATCGTGTTTAAAACTAACCATATATGAGTACATCACAGTATATCTCATTAATCCGATAGAAACCAAGCTCAACTGCAATAAAGGTACTTAATTAAGATCAATAATCAAGTTGAATAGGCATGAAGATCCCCAGTTAACCAAAGCGAAGCCAAAAAACAAGAGGGTTATTGGATGATTGAGGGACGACCAATTGACTCAGTGGCAGGACCATCCGCTCACGGAGTTAATAGTCGCGGTTTCGATCACTGCATCGGAATAAATATATGTATGACCTACAAATATTTATTCCGATTTTGGTAATCGGCGATAGACGAAGATGAGACAGGGAGGAAGGGGTGTGAAGATTGAAGATGTGTTTCCTGTTATCATCACTCACCAAACGAAACGCTATAATAAAAATTATTGAGATTTGATTTTCAATAACTACTTCCCTGGAGGAGCGTATTCATTTATGGTTCAGAAAAATATGTGTTATGGATTTATGAATTAAATTGTATTTCACACTTTTTTTCTTAAAAGACTAGCATTTTTTTATTATTACTAGAATTCTTGTTAACAATTCCAAATAAGCTAATAATACTTGTGCTAGGATATGGTTCACATCAATAGTCCAGTAGAAAATGAAGAAGAGGCTTACCGATTGAGCTATTACTGCTATGTTCTGTGCTACATAACCGCCTTGGATAAGCCTGATGGGTTAATTTCCATTCCTGAAGAATGTGCGTCATATATGAGCTGGAAGCAATGTGAGGATGACTATTAACAAAAGAAGTGATAGTGACATTCCATTACCTGTATAATAAGCCCGACACGAAGACGCAGCATCTCGAGGAAGAGCTGCGGTTCAGTGCGTATGAACATAGCCAGATACACCAGAAGTTCCTGGGTTAACATCGCCGTACTCTCGTCATCTCCGTAAGCCTGCGAACATTTAGAGTTGCCAAAAAGGTCAATATCCAAAAGAATAACAATTTTAAATATGAATACATATAAATATTATTTAAATAATTCGAAATCATGAAAATACTTTTATATAATGACAAAGACTAAGTATTAAAATTAACTTTAATTAATTTTTTAAACATTTTTATTGACTCGCTTTTTGACTTGATACAAATTTTACAATTGATTTTAAATTAACTCCTTGATTAAGGCTGAACGATGTAATTTTAACTGATGTTTGAGTCCAAAAATTTGGAAGTCGATTTTAATTTACATTAATTTCCTGATAAGCTAGTAGAATATAGGGGAACTATTGCTTCGTCAACTATCTATTGTATAGGTTTTTCGTCATGTCATGCGTTTTATTTTAAAAACATCTGAAAACATATAACATTATAAAATTTACCTTTAGGTTATGAGATTTTTTTTTATTATCTTGGTTAATTTTAAGATGACATCTCAAATAACAACAAGTCTTTTTACATCATATTTATATAAGAATAATTTGAGAAAATATTTCAAAATTTAATTTACGGGGCAGGTAGGTAGTTATTAAAAATATCCAAGTATGAAAGTAATCGAGATTAAAATGTTGAAGTATAAAAGTAAATAAATATTTTTAAAATTCACAATAATTGAAACCCATAAACGTCCTTTGTGTTTTAATAGAAAACATTAACGCATACTTATATTTTGCAATAAATATTTAAAAATTCACGAAAAAATATACTGTTTACCTTTTTGTTTTCATGACCATGATTTTCGCGACG
Organism: Baronia brevicornis; assembly: GCA_031353405.1. Lineage (NCBI taxonomy): Eukaryota > Metazoa > Arthropoda > Insecta > Lepidoptera > Papilionidae > Baronia > Baronia brevicornis. The sequence continues at coordinate 65,805 of JASFAT010002368.1, read as the reverse complement.
GAATGACTGCATGAAACAAATAATAAATTTTTTACTATAACGGTTGGTGCTTACCAAATGAAAACATATCGTTTAACCAACATTACAAATTTAAATCCTAGTTATACTTACGTTGACGTTTCATTTCTTTATTCCCAGCATTGTGAAGATATATGTATCAGAGATCTGTCAAATTTCATTTGTACCGAAAAGAATATAAAATTGTAAGCAAAATATATTTAACAATACGATAAATCTGCAAAAGAATCGTAAAATCTTTCCCCTATAAACATCTACTATACAATAAGATCAATTCCATTCTTGTAATTTATCCAATAACTAGTTTAAAAGTATCAGAATGTTTTTAAAACTTGGATGAACTTTAGAGAAACTGAAAATCTATTAATCCAATGATGAATGAAAAGGTGAAATACATTTACATTAATTAACCTGTACATTTATATATGTAAATTTATATACGAGTATGTTTAAAACGTCACAGGACTGTATTTTGATGCTATCTCTTTTTTATTACGGTAATAGCTTACCCGATGGCCGTTGTCCTGGGTTAGTTATGAATAATCAATTCGAACTAATTAATTAAAAAAGTTATTTAAAAAACATAGTGTCTATATATGTCAAACGCGCGAAGTTCAAAGCGAACTGTCATATACATGTGTATACCTGAGGATGCCTCGTGTTGGGGCGAAACACGTGTCGTGTACAAGATGGAAAAGTGATAGTGTGTGTTTGGCGTTGTGTAAAGTGGTTGGTGGGTGGAGAGTTGATGGTCGATTTTCGATAAGTTTTTGGTTTAAGTTCCAAATAAATCCAATAAACACAGCGGAAAAACACACATTATTAATTTTGTGTTATTGTTTTGCTTGTCGCGGATCTTAGCTAAGTAAAACTTTTGACTGTCCATATAGTGATGGATTTCCGCAAAGTAACGCCTGACTCCATTAATAACCTTCTACAAAGTATTAAGAAACTTATACAAAAGATGAATGAATTCGTTCTCAAGTTAAGGCGTGACCAAGGGAAAAATATGGTTGGTATAAATAAATAGTAGTCAGATGGTGCGATGTTTGGGCTATATGGAAGGTGAGGTAGAATATCACATGAAAACCCTACCAACTTCTGTACGGTGTTTACAGATATACATATATGGTCACGCATTGTCATGGTGAAAACAAATCGTCGTCTGTTAAACAATGCAGGCCATTTTTGTGCAAGAGCCATTTTAGACTGTCATATATTTTAGTTGTTCATAATATTTGACCGAATTGATAGTTTGATTATTCGGTAGCACCTCATAGTAGACTACGCCCTTTACATCCCACCAAATACACAACATCACATTCTTCTTTGCCGAACCCAAAAATACACAAGTTAGCGCGTTACCATGAAAAAAACTCAACTTGTCGTATCTCCTCGTTTTGAAGATACTCCTTAATACTAAACCATGTATCGGAATCCAATACACTCTCATAACTTGTGTATTTTCAGGTTTAAACTAGACCAAGTTGCGGACTAAGGACTAATGAAGTCTGGATTTCAGACATAAGTTTGTTCCGACACTTTTCGACTTGTACCCGAGAAATTTTGACACGGCCGGCGTATAAGGCATCCCCCGTGCTAGTTTATCACCACTACAATGAAACTACGAAGTAGTTGGATGAAAACCAGGGAGAACTTTTTGTTGGTCCAGTAAATTTTTCTTATAATATGAACGAAGTGTTTATCGAAGGTAGCAGACGGATTGGGGGTGGAATATCGTTCCAATACTTTGTAGCCAGATAGCAAAAACTACCCCGAAGCGCTGTAGACCTGTGTTTGGAAATACGAAAGGACAAATGAAAAAACATCTCATTGCTTACCAAATGTATTAACTGCCTCAATTCATTTTCAGGCAACGGTGCCGTGATAGTATGTTCGTTGTTAGGCGGCATTCCAACTGTTATCTGCTTCTGTCTTACTAACAGGTCTGTGACTGCCTTCGCCAAATCTTCCACTCGCTTCCCAAGCATGCCGGCCGTGTGTCTAACCAACCCCCATAGCTTTTGTGTGCAGGCTTTTTCGTATAGTGCCTTCAGTAGGTCCTTTACGGTGACGGCTTTGCCGTTTTCCAACATACCTGCCAAATCAAATAAATATATTTATTTTTTACAGCCCATATAGGTCCCACTGCTGAGCACGGGCCTCCCCATTTCTGGAGGAACGGACGGTAGCCCTTCACTCTTGTCCAATGCGGATTGGGGGGGTTACTAGTCTCGGGATAAATATCTGTATACTCGGAAGAAATACATATATTTATTGTGATGCGGGGATCGAATCCGCGATTATTGACTCTGAGCCAATTGGTCTTAGCCAATTAGTTCCTTTATAATGACGTTATGAAAATCTTAACTAATATATAAAAATCGGATATTCTAGCAAAGGCCAATTAAAAAAAAAACGATCTTGCAATTTTAGCGGACGGTTCGGGAATCGAGAACTTATTTTGAATACTCAAGTAGACGCTTCTGCCTTTTCTACTCGTCTAAAAACAATATAGCGGAGAATATCGCATCTATCCATCTAGCTCATACGCTTGAAACTGAACATTAAATATACAAATGTTCTACTGACATGATTTTCGCCTAACACAAACATTTTCTGGTTATTTTCGAATTCTAGTCTAAATACTCTAATTGGTCGTGTCACTAGTTTTTGAATAAGACAATCAATACAACGGTAAAATCCATTTCTGTACACCGGTCCTTTACCTTCACGTCTCCCTCACAATTGGTGGGTGTAGCCCTCATCCCCTAATGGTTGGCAAACGGATTGGGGATCACAGATTGTTTAGTATAAGGTACTAGGTAGATTTACAACTAACCTGTGTTAAAATCAAGACCATGAGTATCAACCAAATACTGCAATATGTCTCCCTGCTCATCAAGGCTCTCAGTCTCGCGAAGCATGGCGATCAATTCGTCCGTTTCCTGTTCGGCATACACGACGTTTTGAGACTCAGACGTTGTTCTGTTGCGTACGATGGTTGGTATATTTTTGTTGACCACACCTGAAAGTAATTTCAAAGCTCTTTTGAAGGATCTGGAGGCAAAGTCATACTTTTTCCTGAGCTTGCATTCGGAAAGATCCTTCTTTGTCGTTGCTTTAACCCAGGCCTGAAACGCTTTTTGCTTTTGCCGTAACCTCATTTTGCAAGAGTGGTTAAACCAAGGCTTAGTCTTGCCTCCGATAGGCACCACACAGCTTGAACCTAACAGTTCCATACCCTGAAGCAGTACATCAACGACAAGATCAGCATTGACGTGCGGATCCTTCGATGTGAAGCAAATTTGCTCCCAAGGGTAGGATGCGAAGAAGGTCCGCAATCCATCCCAGTCTGCTGACCTGAAGTGTCAGACACGGCAGCAGCCCGCAAAACGATAGCAAAGCTATCACTCAAACGTCGGGTTTCTGTGGGTGTGTAGTACTTCCCCCGGAAGAGCCGGCCCATTCATACTACAAATAAGATGCCAATCTTGACAAAGAATTCGTCTGCAGCGTGGCTCTACCACTAGATAAAAGGCTGTTTACATTATGCAACTTAAGGGTACTCTTAACCTGACTATCCTAAAAATTTCGGCAATTTGGTCAAGGTATAAAACATACCTTACCTTGGTCTTACCCTACCGGCCGTTCCATTCACACCCGCAACGTAAATTTTATTTTATATATTATATAAAAATGGAATTATGTATCAGTGGATGACGTCAATACATCAATTGTTTGTTGCACTTACGACGATAACGACGATAACGCTTTAAAAAAAGTTTTAAAATAAAAAGTCGTAGAACATACATCGTTGCTTTTACCTTAAATTAGCTGTTTTTTTATACGAGAAAAGTAATATAATAAATTGCCGGATATAGAATACCTTCATCCTTAGGCGGTGAAGGTGGTTTTTCTTTCGTCACTTCAATTGTGGGTGTCACTACTCCCAAGTTAGTTGTGGATGTACCCCTAAAAAGAAAATCAATATAAATTAGAAATATTTTTTTTTATATATATTCACCCCTATCCCCCACAGGGGTTGGCAGAGACCACAGAGCTCCATCCGCTGCCATTCATCGCAGCGAAATGGCTCGTCATTGGTCGCTTTTCGCCTTCGTGAGAATCAGGACGTGACGGGTGGCGAACCACGTCGCCGTCATTTTCGACAAATTAGGTATATTAAATTCGTCTTAGTGAATCCCACGAGCCGCAAGGGAGGATAGAGGTCAGCCCCAGCAGAGCCCTGCATGCTGAGGTAAGGCACCATAGTCCCCGGGGGAGCCCGACCCCGGGACGATCGGCACGCTTGCGACTAGGCTCGCCCCTAGCCACGTATCCACTGGCACGGGAGACCGTGGATTGGCGGAGAGGAAGGGAAAGGATAGAGAAGAAAGGAAGGGGCAGGAAAGGAAATGCGGATTGGGGGGGTTACCAGACTCGGAATAAACATTTATAAATCCATATAAATATTTATTCCGATGCGGGAATCGAACCCGCGACCATTGACTCCGCGGGCGGAGGGCGCCGTCACTGAGCCAATCGGTCGTCAAAATTATTATATTAGAAATACTTGAAGTTATATTATAATATGTTCACAAGGTTACCCATAATATAATATAATTGTTATTTATTCTCTTCAAAATATTATTTACATGTATTTTGTATTTATTTTCTATGTATTAGGTACATACATATTTTTATTATATACAGTTGTTACATAACGATTACGTTATGTAAAATTGAGGCATTACTTCATGAGATAAAAATTATTAATAAATTATTTTTTAAAACTTTAATTGAAGGGTGAAAAGTAAAAGTTTTTTTAAGAAATAACATAAGTATCCATCATTTATCATATAAGTAAACTTAAACAAGCCTACACATTTCTTGAAGGGCGGCAACTCTTCTGCAATATCTATGGCACTGCTGATGTCTATGGACGGCATTGATTGCTTTCCATCAGGTGAGACAACTGCTCGTTTAGCGTCCCATCCCATAAAAAAGTATCCTCTACAGCTTTGGGATATTTTAAACCGTTTTTACAAAGAACGGTTATTCGCAATCGCGAATTTAAACACCGTTGAGCTAGAACTATAGAATTTATCAACCATTATTGACGTTTTGTAGTTTTATACTTTGGATCATAGGTTGGGAACGGAAGCGGTACCGCCGCATAGTGGGCGCCGGAGCTTTTCATGGGGGGCGGTTGCGGGTCCAAAGACAAATGGGGGGCGTTATGAAATACCTCTATTTTCATGAAAAAAACATTTTATCTAGTCGTTTAAAATGTTTATCTTATTATATTATCATTAATAAACATTATTTTCTTATAAATGGGGCAGCAGTCCTTCTATTCTTTATATTACTTATTCTTCACTTACTTAGTAAAAGCTTTCTTCTTGGCATCTTCTGGCGATGGGCTACGACCAAAATTAGGCTCAACTTCGAGCCACGATGGTTTCCTTTCAAGATGTGGACCGACATATTCTCCTTCCATTCCTAAAGTCTCCGCTGTAAATAAATGGATATTTAGACAAAGAGATAATGAACATCTCAGCATGTTCTCTTTTCTTGCAACATCTATTAGCTGTGTAACATACCTAAAATGTTTATGAAAATACAAAGTTGATGTTGAGATTTTATTAAATGTTAAGGGTAGCTCAATAATTAAACGAAACTTAAAATAAAACATTTTCAAGATTTTCTATAAAAACTAAAATCACTTCAACTTAGATTTTATCGCTTTAAAATCTAAATTGAAGTGATCAGTTTTCTTGTCATTCTGATATTTGAAACTCATTATAAAAACAATGTAAAGTAGATTTATTTGATTGAAACATACTTTGGAATACGTAATATTTTCCCTACAAACCTTTCCATTCTCATCCGCAACGTAAATTTCTCAAAAAATAAACCAACATATTTTTTTTATATATTCATGCCTATCCGCGCAGGGGTTGGCAGAGACCACAGAGCTTCATCCGCTACCATTTATTGCAGCGAAACGTGAATCAGGACGTGACGGAAGCGAATCACGTCGCCGTCATTTTCAACAAATTAGGTATATTAAATTCGTCTTAGTGAATCCCACGAGCCGCAAGGGACGATGGAAGTCAGCCCCAGCAGAGCCCTGCATGTTGAGGTAAGGCACCATAGTACCCGGGGGAGCCCGATCCCGGGACGGTCAGCATGCTTGCGACTAGGCTCACCCTAGCCACGCATCCATTGGCACGGCAGACCGTGGATTGGCGGAGAGGAAGGGAAAGGATAGAGAAGAAAGGAAAAAGCAGGAAAGGAAATGCGGATTGGAGGTTACCAGACTCGGAATAAATATTTATAAATCCATATGTATATTTAAACCGATGTGGGAATCGAACCCGCGATCATTGACTCCGCGGGAGGAGGGCCCCGCCGCTGAGCCAATTGGTCGTCCTATTTCCAACATATTTCTCAAAAGCCGACAATGCTTTTATAGAAAATGCCGACAATAGAATTAAAAATAATTTCCTTACAGTCCACGTTGATAGAACGAGTTTTCTTGATGGCCCCGCGTACGGACATGCGACGGCGCAGCACGCGAGCGTTACGAGCGCCAGCCGGACGGGACAGAAAGCTTATTTTGTTGCTGAAAGACTTCAATAGGTGTTCTTCGAGGTAACTCTGGACTTGAGGGTTTAGTTCTGTAGAAAAAAGAGTTTAATAAGCCAATCATAACAAGTATTTTTGGAGCACAAAATATCAAGAAGGACGCACAAATATAATAGGTTGAGGAAAAATTTTCTTCACATTTTATATGAAAACTCAAGACATTTTTTTTTTAAATTTTATTTAAATTTTATTATAGTATATATGTGCTAGTTCGTTCGATGACTTTGTGTCATCTTGTATGTAGTGACATGATACCGTTGTCTGCAAAGACCGAAACAGGTGAAATTTTTTTAAAAAGTTACCTTTTTAATGACACCAAAACCAGCCAGTACAGAGTACAGCCAAACAAATTGTTTTGTAATATTATATATATATATATATATATATATATATATATATATATATATATATATATATATATATATATATATATATATATATATATATATATATATATATATAATGAAATACGTAAAAGGACGTAGATTAAATGCAGTTGTGGAATCAAATTATTACTTTAAGCATTTGATTCAAATGAAAGTAATGCGCAAAATAAAACACAAAAACATGATTAAATAACAAAAAAAAAACAAAATTGTATTTCATCGACTTGGTGAAATTAGTTACCATTAAGACAGCGCTGTCTACTACGGATCACGATTCACAGAATTGAGACAAAAAATAAGAAAATTAATTGAAACTATCTCCATAAGGAATTACTTACTATCAGGATATCCATCCTCCTGGCTACCCAAGAAGCTTAAATTGGTTATGGCCGATGTATTTAGAAATTCTCCAAGATGACCCAATGTCACTCTGGTACCGTTAATGTAACCCGATTTAAGTTTTTTCATTGTAGTTATCATAGCCATCGGTATCTTGCCTTGATCTGAAACACATCATTTGGCTTTATATACTGTATATATGAAATATATTTTTGATAAATTCACTATAGAGCTTTCAAAGCAAGATTCACATTAAGAAAAGCGTTAGATTGATTATAATTAACGTAATATTAGTCGCAAGTAACACATTTATTTGCAAACCTTACAAAATCCAGTAAATATCACACAATAAATAATAAACGATACTTCATACACAATTATATTCACATATTGTGATTTTTAAACATTTTTAAACATTCAACAAAAATGGATGACTGTGATGAAGTTATAATTAAATATGAAACTATTAGTCTAAGCTCCGAATTAGAAATGATCTTCACCCATTTGTGTAATACATGAAAAATATTTTATATCGAGTTTAGTATGTTAAAAAAATAGTAATGCCAGGAAAAATAGACAATCAAACGTTTGTATGTTCTATAGGCTTCCTACTTTCGGTTGGTATTAAATATTATTCATTAAACCCATGACTGTAATGTTTAATAAAAATTTATATTTCAATTTTTTTTAGTTAATCATAGTTTGGCAAAGATTTTTTAAGCCTACCTACTCGCGATATATTTTTAACATACTAAAATTAAAATGATGGTTTGGACACATAGAGAGGATGGATGAAAGACGACAAAAGAAATTTACGTCGCGGATGTTGATGGAAGTGTCGGTAGGGGAAGACCAAGGGAAACATACCTTGACCAAATTGCCGAAGTTTTTGAAAAAGGCCAGGTCAAGAGTACCCTTAACCGGTGAATTTGACCGGCTTGAGAGTGATGAGTGTGGAGGAAGCAAGGAAAGTGTGCTGAGATCGTAGCAGACGGAGATCTGTGGTCTCAGCCTACCCCTACGGGAGACAGGCGTGATGATGTACTAAATTTGATATAAAATGCTTTTCATCCATTAAACAGATGGGTAAAGGTTGTTTCAAATTCGAATACTTTACAATATAAATGACAGGTTATACATTCAAAAAAGTTTATCTTTTGTTGACGTCGTTACTTCATTGGTCCAACTAAAACATGGTCTTATACACAGGTCTTGCAACATAGCCCAAATTCAGTGATAAGAGATTAGTATGACCGTGTCATAACTTTTCTTTCGCGACCATGCCACTGTACGTCGTTGCTATCGATGGGTGCACGCCGGTTGAGTGACATGGTAGTAAGCGGCTTGTTCGATTGGTTTATCGCTTTATTGTTTCACTATATTTAGTTATATTAAAAGGCACAAAAAGGACAAAAAGCTATTGTCTCCGTTGCACAACACTGGGTGTGTTATGCCTTTGGCGGCCGTAAATTGAAAAGAACGGAGCAACCATTAAGCCGACGTACACCTGCTGCATACTGGTGTTGCAAGAACTGTGTATGAGACCGTGGGTTCAACGTGTGCCGCGATAATTTGTTTTTACCTAACATGTACTGCGTAGCGAGTAACGTGATCGTCGGCCGGCCTAGCATTTGTTTCCAACTCATGCCAAGGAACGCGACGTTCGCCGTGAACGTACTCGCGAGCAGCGCCGGGTCGCGACACATGTAGTATTCCTCGTAGTCGAAGTTCTACAGCACATGCGGGGATATCACTCACGGATTTTTTTTGTATTAGGCAAACAAAATTAATCGTGCATTACGACCACCATAATTAGGCAACTATTGGGATAATGATTTTTTGGGATAATTGATGGGAAAGCGTTTAAAACAGTATCAATACCTAATATAGATAAGAATTTAGTTTTAAATTATGTTTTAAAACGGCAATACTAGTCACGTGGCTGTGAGTAAGTGACGTAATGCACTTGGCTAAGACTATCATTGAACTTGAGAGTGATATGATCACATGTAGATTATTAAATATAAATTAAATTTCTTAAAAATATTATGTTTTATAGGATTTCTATCATGTATTAAAAATACCGTTTCGCGGCAAAACTATATAGAAGAAAAAAATATATATAATATTTTTGGAAAAATATATTAGATAATTAAATGTATTTTTATACAGCTCATATATGTCCCACCACTGGGCACGCACTTTGACGCAAGGCGGATTGGCGCGATATATATATATATATATATATATATATATATATATATATATATATATATATATATATATATATATATATATATATATATATATATATATATATATATATATATATATATATATATATATATATATATATATATATATATATATATATATATATATATATATATATATATATATATATATATATATATATATATATATATATATATATATATATATATATATATATATATATCTAGATGCAGACTAATTGAATAGAATAGCGACCTGAAACAGTTTCAACTTCAAAAAGTATTAGCTTCACCACTGAACTGTATATAGGACAAAAATAGATGAATCAGAAGAAAAAAATCAGAAACTATATTTATATAGAGAACTTAGTACTCTTAATCTTGGTTTTGTGTCGTTAATGAGTTTTATAATTAAATAAGAAAAATGTTTACACTTTCTCAAAAATAAATCCATTGGGTCAGGTACTGAAAGAATTAAAAGGGTAACTTTATACTTATTAGGCTTTGCAATGTTAAATGAACCATTAAGGGGATTATTACTACTTTTCTTAGTTTCAATTGAATGCCTAATTATGGCAATAGATTGCAACTTTTTAATAAACATTATATATTTTTTTTTCAATTTGTGTAAGCCTCATAAACTAAACATTTCACAAATTCTAAAGAAAAGAATATATATATTATATTATAAATAATAAATATATTAGTCCAAAAATCTAGTTATGTTAATGTCTGTTCACACATTTCAGTTGTATTAACTACTTTAAAACACAAATTGTTAGCTATAATAAAAAAAGATTAATTAAATAACAAGATTAATAAATAAAAAGATTTATAGTTTCACCAACAATTTCAGTAACCATATAGTGCACATTACATTATACAATATTTTTTTATGGTCCAAATAAAAAAGGGAAAAATAGCAAGCAAAAAAAGTAAATAAATATAACAGAATAATACCTAAATGCATTTGATTCAAAGTCAAGACTACAAGCGGCCTTCCGAGAAGATTTTGCCAAGAAGATTTCAAGAAATTTATTTCAGCTTTGAGTGTATCGACCATCAGTTCATAGTCAGAAGCAATGTAGAAACGCTTCATATCAGAAAACTATCAAATAAAATAAAAAATAATGAGTGAAATTTATCATAAATTAACTATATTACAGAAGCATGCAAATTACAGAAAGAAATATAATACAAAAATAAAATGTACATTCCTTCAAATAAATTATTTTATAAATAATATGCCACTATAATAAAGGAAGAAGATGAAGATATTGTAGTGGTAGAGCCATGCTGCAGAAGAATACTTTGTCAAGAATGACATATTATTTGTTTTTATACGTATATATATATATGTATGTATATATATTATATATACATACATACATACATATATATATATATATATATATATATATATATATATATATATATATATATATATATATATATATCTATATATATATATATATATATTCTTAAAATATATCAAATAGTAACACAATAAATGGGAGTAAGCAATATATGAGTATACCTGTGGAGTGAATGCAAAAATACGATCATTCAAGGAGTACAACTTGCTTGTGCTAAGAATACCGACATCGCGTGATTTTCTTCCAGATAAACCTAACTTTTTATTTCGGCCTGTAAATACAAAATAAGTATATCATTAAAAATTGATTTGCATTAAAGTATGTTACAAGTTATGGAATTTATATATGTACATATATTATCATCATCAGCTTATAATCACGTAAAATAGGCGCATGTTGTCATTGAATTGTGGTGTGCCCTCTCTGTGCTTGTCGTTGAGCAAAGGTACTATCAAAACTGTCTATTCCTTCACATATAAGGGCTTTGTTAATTTAGTAATACAAATTGGAGGAGTAACAAACTTTATGCAGTTAAGTAACAACTTAGCCTGATATTCGGCTACACACATTCAGTCTTTTTCAGTCGCCCTACAAATTGTCACCCCATCTAGTCATCAGGCTCATGTGCTTGAAATTGAATATCATAGTTTTAAATATACTATTGGTCTATTGATATGAAATTTTAAGTTAATTGGTATTTACAGTCTAATTAGTAACAATTCCATTATTGTTATTTGTCCTCAACAAATAAATTAATACAGCTATTACAGTCCACTGCTTTACAATACCCTTACAAATTAGCAGTATTACCATGTAATTCTCACACTTTGGGGATTGGAAAATGGGGATCGCAAATTATGGCAGCACAATCTACCAGTATTTGCTCCCATAATCACCTTGTATGTCACCCACGAGAAGAAATGTGATGCCTATATTCAATAATACTTGGTGGTAATATATGGACAGTCAAAAGTTTTACTTAGCTAAGATCCGCGACAAGCAAAACAATAACAGAAAATTAATAATGTGTGTTTTTCCATTGGGTTTAGTGGATTTATTTGGAACTTAAACCAAAAACTTACGGAAAATCGGCCATCAACTCTCCACCCACCAACCACTATACACAACGCCAAACACACACTATCACTTTTCCATCTTGTACACGACACGTGTTTCGCCCCAACACGAGGCATCTTCAGGTATAGTAGACTCTACGGAAGACAACCGAAAAGACTTTGACTTTTCAGTTGTCTTCCGTGACTGTCCATATAGTGATGGATTTCCGCAAAGTAGCGCCTGACTCCATTAATAAACTTGGTGGTAACATTACTTATCTATCATTGTTAAATAAAATACTATAGTAAATAATATGAAATACATCTCAAAGCTTATAAATTTTAAGGTCAAGCCTCTATGGTAAATTGGAAATGGGAACGGCTAGAAAATGCCCTAGATTTGACTGTAAATTAAATGAGCTTTTCACACTAATTTCAACATTACTTGAAATTAGTGTAAAAGTTGTAATAAGCATATTCAATACTTAACATGTATAATTTTTAATTAAAATAAAGCACTAACCTAAATATGTATAGAGATGACTTAGAACTCTAGCTGGCTGAACTTCTATAGGTGCCACTTCACTAATAGTTTGGACTTGTAAATCATACTCAAGCAATTTATCCCTTATTTCATTGTCTTCAGCAAGTATCACAATTTGAACAACCACATCTGGCTTTTTCTCTGAGCATAACCGTCTGTTCAAAGGATCCAATTCTCCTACTGCCAAAAATCCCTGTATAACGAAACATATTTAATTTAAAAATATTTGTTAACCAAATTAAAGTTTATACAGTGATTTAAGCATTAGGTATTTCTACTATCATGTTTATATGTTTTAAATAACAAATGTAAATTATTGTAATATGCTTTATACCTCTTCTAATAATTTTCCAAGGATGTACAATGACTGTCCCCAAATAAAAGGACACCTCCCTAGAGGTATTCTCTCCTGACTTCCTGGATCTTTTTGTTCTAAATCAGCTTTATCTATAGGTACAGAATACAACTCAGGAACTAGTTTTATTCCATCTTCTTTCCATATCATTATTTTTTCAAGTCTTTGCATATACTCAGATACATTAGTTTTATCACCTCGAAAACAGTAATCAAGAATGAGGTAACAGAAAAATAATGGCCACTCACACTCTATATTTTCAAACATTCTTAACTCCCAAGGTTCATAGTATAGTCTGTTTGGATCTTCTCGTGGTGTTTTGTGACCATCCCTCAAAAATCTTTTACATCCATACTTTCCTTGAAGTTTTGTTACAATAGTATCTCTTGTTTTAGCAATTAATTGAGGATCATCTACGGCAAAGGCGGGATAGCTAATAATAGAAAGCAAACCGGAATCTAGTTCTTTGCTATTAGATTCTCTAGGCAACATTGATTGTAACACAGCCTGACACTTTTGGGCTTCATCAGCTAAAACATGAATAACACTCGAAGGGCCTCCACGAGCTCCAAAAAGATCCAATTCATTCATAGCTTCAAGAGCAGCTTTTGCCATACCTATAGAACTTGCATTCAGTTCAGGTAAGCCATGATTTGTTTTGTCACCCCTCTCCCAAATTCCATAATCAGGGGTACAGTATGCAGATTCAATGTAAAACACTAAATTTTGGATGAAAGCCACTTCGTCAAGTGAAAATACAATTTGCAAGCCTGATGCTGTCATTTGTGCTAAAATAAGAAGGTAAAGTGAAATGGCATCTATTTGGAGATGACCCCATTCATGGTCCTTGACAACTGTACGACCCGTGATAGATGAATATTTAGCATGAAGTGAATCCATTGGATGCTGAGTGCTTTTAAACTTTTCAACTTTATCTTTTTGTTGCATCATTGCCATTAATAGCCCTACAATATAAATAAGAACATAAGTTAATATTAAAATATAGGTTATATATATTCCACATAATATAAATGAGATTCGAACTAAGGATTATTACTACCAGAAATTAAGATGTTCATAAATATGAAAAATATGTGTGGTCAACTATGTTGACCCTAAAACCGTTACAATTCCATCAAAAGGAATAGTGAGCAGGATGCCCTCAAGTTGTGGAATGGTATGTATAAGTAACTGGTAAGTATAAGCCTAAAATAATTATCAATAAAAATGATACTAAGTTGAAATACAAAATGCATCACATGATATAGAAACGGTACCTCTCATAAGTTTGACGCAGCTTTGTTCCAATTCATATGTTTTGGCACGGTCTTCATCTTGATCTGCTATCTTTTTAAACGCCATAGATAGGCCCCACACTGCCAATATACAATAAAGATTGTCCCTGATCCATGCATGGTCATTTTGGGAGCTAGCAGGAAATAGTCCAGTTACAGGTTGCTGATGATCTAAAATTAACTTATGCACCACTCTCTGATAATAATCCAATCTAACTCCTGAATTGCTTCGAGTCCTCATCTTGGTGGTAATATTATAATACAAAACTATGTTGTAACATTCATTTTAACTGCAAAGTAAATAAACGATGAACTCATGATAAAAACATTGAAATAAATTTTGATTGAATTTAATATAACATGTCATTTGAAAGTCGATGTTGTCAAGTAGTATCTTTAGAGTTGTATAACTCAAGAGTATACGCAAAAATCTATATATCATATCTGTCAGATATATATCATATCTGTCAGAGGCACTAAACTTTCAGTAAATTCTTTTGAGTCACAAGTATATATTAAAAACCTTGATATAACGGTTAATTTTAAAATATTAAAGGATATAAATTTAGTAAGACTGAGATATAAACTGCAAGTTATAAGTTATTAACAAGAGACAGAAAATGATATATTTTTCAGCCACTAAATATTTTGACTTATTGTATATGTGAAAAGAAAATAGACAGCGCTATTATATGTAATACCGCTGTCTATTTTCTTTTCACAGAATTAGATAATTTTAACAAATTTCAGCTACCTCTCATGCGAAACTGGCAAGGTGGTTTCTAATATTCTGTATAAAATGCCTTTGAATTAAAGCTGCTCGATTTGTTATTACATTTTGATAGTTTCTTTACGATCACAGATTATTATTTACTTGAGATTTGTAAGAGTGATTTAAATATTCTGAAAGAAAAGTTGAAATTAACTCACCACAAATACAAAACAAAGTAATTGTATTTAATGTGAGTTGTTTTCTACTTTTCTTTCAGATTTAACTTGAATAATAAAAAAAATCAAAAATTGGTATGGCGACAATTGAGTAAAGCGCATAAATTAACATTAGTTGTAGTGTGTACGTAACAACAACTCCAGTTACAGGGAAGCAGTCCTAAATAACATTAATTTACCTAATCTATATTTGTGCGACGATTTAATTATATACTAATTAGTAACGTTATTTTTTAGGCTTTAGGATTGGACTATAATGAGGATAATAACTTTTTTTTTGTACAGTGAAGTGGAAATAAAGCAGGGTAATACAAGCATTATTAGTAATATATTAACACCATTAGTAATAAAACCATATTGAATGGCCTTAAGACATTTTTATCACTATTTAGATAAGACTATCTTTGATATGACTACGTATAGCCAGTAGATATTTATTAAAATTATACGTCAACTGCCAAAAATACACAAAGTAGGTTACGACATTCGTAGGGTTTCAATATCAGCCCGCGGCAGTCCACTGCTGGACATAGGCCTCACCCAAGGCGCGCCACCTAGCCCGATCTTCGGCTACACGTTTGTTTCGTTCGTAGGGTTTACCCTAACCAAAATCCCAAGTTTTCTGTTGATTTGTCCCTTTCCTCAGCTTTTCTGTCTTCCCTACTATCCTGGAAAGTCCTATCATCCACCTACAGCAGCGATAACTTTCCTGTCCTTCTCTCTCTAAATCAAAGGACAGCTTTCTAACTTCTACGCCAGCATCTATATTTAATGAGATGGATGCCCCCTTTTCCTTTTCAGAATTACTGTGCATTGAATGGCCTAAAAGACTCAACTCCTGGGGAAGATGGCTTACCCACTCTTTCATATCAAATCTAAATGATAAAGCTAAAAACAAAAAGTCGTAATAATTTTATAATTATTCTAGATTTATGTTGTAATAGTGTGTGTAAATGTTCGTTAAATTCTTTCCAGTTACTGCAATGTCATCGAAATAAACGGCTACATTGGAAATACCTCCAAGTAATTCGACAATGGTATGTTAAAAGATTGAAGGCGTAATTGAAATTCCAAATGGCATTCTATTATATTCTGTTATATTGGTCCTGTAGCTACCTACTACAGAATATACACTTCAAGAACAAATTCGCGGAACAAGCTTTGTTACTACGCACTTGCGGAATGCACTTTGTTACGCCGCATTCGTGGAATGCACTTTGATTCTCCCCATTCGTGGAACGCGCTTTGTTGCTGCACACGTGCAGGCACAACCGCGTCCCCCGTACCCCGCGCTTTTCTCTCGCCATTCATCAGTTGTATATATAATAGGATATAATAGTATATATAATAGGAATAGACTCCTGTTGCATCACTTCACAGTTAAGATACTACCTCTTACAGTCCTTTATGAGTTGATAACGTTAAACATTTCTTAAAATCTGAAGCAATCTCAAAATGCAGATAAGCGTCTTTCAGATCTATTTTTGAGAATATCTGGCCTTCTGCAAGTATTTGACGCAATTAGTTAAAAATTGTAATGCTTTATCAGAACTGGGTTTAATGTGTTACGAAAATCACCACAAGTGTGTATTTGACCATTAACCCACCAGTATATTTGGTTTTAACTTTATGTTTTATGGTTGGTTTTTATTTTATGTTCAATATATTTGGATTCATCTTATGTACATTCCGCCTTCGTTGACAAGACGTTCCAACTCCAATTCATCATTTGAAGTATACTGAATTTAATTGGTAATAATCACATTTCCAGACAGGCGCTGGAATGGACTCCTCAAGAGTTAAGAAAGCGAGGCCGAGCCAAACATACCTGGAAGCGCTCTGTAGCGGCCGAGATGAAATTCATCGGGTTGACGTGGCCTGAAGTGAAGCGCGTCGCTAAAGACCGATCCCATTTGAAAAGTACTGTAGACGTACTCTGCCCCTCTTCGGGGACATAGGACCATAAGAAGAAGAAGTTAATTAGTCTTGCTGGAAGGTGGTTCAGCGCTCGCTTCAGGTCAGCTGACATCAATGTTAACAATTAGTTAATGACTTTACCTAACCTTCCGTTGAAAAATGAATTGTTTTTTAAAAAAAAATGTTTTAGATTTCTCATGTTTAATTGTGTAAACCGGTTGTCATGTTTAATTATGTAAACCGGTTTGGGAAATTCCATTCCAAACATTTCACTCCAGTATAAACCGAAAAGCATGGGTTTAGCATTTTTCATTACTTCCACGGGTGAATTTTTCTGTTTTTCTTCTATTTCAACTATTACATCTGATAGTCCTTTTGTCTTAAGCTTGTTGTTGCAGTACGCTTTAAGTTCTGGTTTTTTACTTAATGGGGTGACTCTATCTGTCTCCAAAAATCTGTGCTTATAATAGAGTACGTGGAACCAGGGTCCCAGTCCACAGTGCAGGTTACACCATTGATAGAAACATCATTTTTTTGCAGTCTTTGTTATGACTAGTTGCAACATTACAGATAAACGTATCGTTATCATTTTGATCGCTGTCATTCGTAAAGTATTGTAACGATCATGATCCGTGATTCTTTGAAGTTTAGATTACTTATATTTTTTTATTGGTGCCCCGCATTGTAGGTACTGGCTGGAATGTATCTTACGAGGGGTCATCTTTTTGTAAGATGTCGTCGTCACTTTTACGTCTCAGATCTGGGCTTTCTTTTATCTTTGTTTATTGATGTAAAAGGTGCTACGTGGCCCTGCGTATCATATTCAGCTTGTTCTCTTGATTAAGCAATTGCAAAAAATTGAGAGAAAGTGATTTCCCTCATTTCATCTTTGATAACTTCTTGTAAGTCAGACCACTTTTATTTTAATTAGTTTCGATATTCTTATGATTTAAACCTCTCGCAATACGGTCACGTTATTGCCGTTCCAGAAATACGTCGTCATAGTCGCAACCTCTATTAAGAGTTTTCAATCTGTTAGCATAGTGTTTCATTGATTAACTCTTTTGTCTCACACAGCTCCAAAATTCTGTAGATGCGCGATATCTTGTTGTCTTAATTCGATATAAATCTAAAAGTTTATTATGTATGTCAGTAAAGGTTCTAAAACTGAATTTGGATGTTAGTGCTTCTCGGATTATTTTGACTTCTCGGAATATTTCTGGGGTAAAATATTTTGATAGTACGTCTTACATTAATGTCAATGTTATTTGATATAATAGTATGCATTTCATCACGAAGAAATCTTTAATCCGGTGTCGGAATTAAACTTTTGCATATCGAAGTTTTTTAACATTACGCATTTTGTGCGGTGTCATTGGTGTCTATATTTTGTTCTCTCGTCACAAACAAGTATGTTAAAAGTTGTGTTCTTTGTTCTTGTTGTGTTTTCTAGACGCATAGAACTTTTCAAACTATTCATCATTCATTTTTAGAATCTTAAATACATATTTTTAAATCTTGGTCGCCACTGATATGACTACGTAGTTAGTAGACATTTATTAAAATTATATGTCTACTGCCAAAAACACATAACGGAGGTTATTTTTTATTTTCGTTTTATAAAAAGTTTATCGAGTAACAGTTATGAACTTTATCGATTTTAATAATCTACTCGACATATAATTGATAGTAACGAAACAAACGACACGTTAAGGAATGAAATGACAACACTGCCACGCAAATTTCATTTCATAACATGAAATATGTTCAAAACTATAAAATGCATAGCAAGTAATCAAATTAATTTTTTTTTGCTTATTTTGTTTTGATGATTTACACTTATTACATACACTTATTTATGTACACTTTTTTTAATTTAAAAAGAAAATGTTGTTTTATATAATAGTTTGTAATGTTTTATTTATTCACCTTAAAGTTTTCACAACTGTGGCTATAACGATTAAAACAGACTTAAACATTGAACCTCATGAAGATTATAATAAAACTAAAGTAACTGTGGTAAGTGAGGGTGGTTTAATTACTAATACACCTATACAATTGCCAAAAGAGAATCAAACAGTCCTTTTGAGTTTAGATAAAGAAATAGGTAATTACAAACGGCAATCAGTAATACCTAGAAAAGGTGTTGTCTTTAATAATACAGAGAGTTTTAACACTATACGAAATGTTACTTATGAGAAATCAAATATATTGTCTACTGTTAACATTTCAAATATCGAAAATGTAAATGAAACAGTGCCATCAGTTGAACCAAAAATAGTCAATCATTTGCCTAAAAAGATGCATATGGAAATAGAAAGTAAAACAGAAAAGCCTAAAAAACCTTTAATATTATCAAGTGAAGATTTAGAAAATATGGATGAAAGTTCTTCATATGATGCATCTGTACTAAAACCCCATATATTGAAGTCTAGTGGCACAAAACATCCAGGAATGATCATGCCAATTGTAATAACAATACTTGTGGTACCTATGTTTGCAGTTATAGGATATTTTGCTTTGAGAAGGGGACAAGAAGCATGGAAAAATAGACATTACAAAAGAATGGATTTCCTTCTCGATGGAATGTACAATGATTAGATTATGGACTCTCTCAATAGCAACAAAAAATTATTTCATCATAGATATCAATTGAAGTTCAATTTTTTGAAATTTTCAAGTTTAACAAATAAAGCAATATAAGTGTTGATAGGATAATTATACTTTTTAACATGAACTAAAAAAAAATTGAAGATAATGGGGTCATGTCTTCCAAATAGGGATATATTTTTTATCATGCATGAATTTTCAAACTAATGCCCTAAAAGCAATATGGACTACTGCCAAGGTGCCTTTTGAATTTTATTGTATATAGCAATAACTTTGAATCATATAATTTATATCGTCAAAAATGTCTTCCTTTTATCTTAAGAGTATTTATTAAAATGTTGTGATATACTCAGAATTTAATCCAAATGTTACTAATGTAGATATATACAATAAATTTGATATGATTTTTATTAAGTGTATGTGATTATTTTTATAAAATCTTTTATAAAGTGGAATGTTGTACACATTATGTGTGTTGTAATACTATATATTTGTATATGTGGAATTCAATAATATCCAACTTTAGATATGTATATGTAAAAGCAGGATCATTGAAGAACTATGCTAGCCTTTAATAAAGTGTTCTTGAAGTCTACCAATGTGTGTTTACAGATATACTACTGAATGTCATAAAAAAAAAAATACCAAACACCTATTTATATTTTTATGGTAGATAAATACAATAATTTATTTAATAAAATAGCTTCTCAAATTAACATCACAATTTATATTATTGGCAGACACCTTTTTCCTAAGGCATAGTTTAAGTAATAATTTCTAAAAATAAAATGGGATTTTCAAATTGTTAAAAACAACTTTTGTATTCTGATAAAGTTTTGTCATTTGATACATCATGAACACAGCCATAACAGTCCACTGCTGAACATTGGCCAATTAAAATTGAGGGTTGTTGCCATTATCAAGTTCAGTGTATAAAATGGGGATCACATTTTAAAGGTTTATAATACTCAAGGAGACTTGCTCATCTACTGGTATTTGCTCTCCTAGGTATTGCCTTGTACAACTACAACACTAACATAAAATGTTATATAAATTGTCGTGGCATCCCAACCGAGGACAGGTAGGCTTCCCAATCAAGGAAGGCATGCAAAATTATTATCTATGATTTGCTGGAGATTGCATATTAGTCATTCTTATCAATCATACGTGTTCATATGTATTATCATAACATTTTTTTTCGAAAGGTTTGCATTCCACCTTCCGATTTCAAGAATTTACAATTATAATCACTTATTGATATTTTGAGTGTTGACAAACGTCATTTATTTCCATAATCGCAATTAAGCAAAACTTGAAACGCTAAAGATAATTAAGCTCTTCTTAACGAAAAAATACAAACTTTAAGGATATTACTCCTTAAAAATTGTATTTTGTCTGGAGTCATGATTTGGCCTCTGTAGTTTATCCGATAGTCCGATGCTGAACTGCGAAACTATGATTTATATAGAATTTATGCAAAATAGATTAAAGATTCACATTTCACGTATAATTAGGGAAATATTCTAACAATTTAATTTCTTCCTCGCAAAACATTTAAAAATTAAGTGCCTTCGCCTATGGTGTGGTATGTCTATCGATGGCATTGATTGTTTTACATCAAGCTTGCTTGCTCATTTGTTTTCTTAATCCCTTTAAAAAAGGAGCTGTTTTATACAAATTTCACATGTTGTGGATTTTTAAGATATACCCGTTAAATAGAATCGTAACTTAAGGTTTACCGTAATTGGCGGGACAGCCACACTTGAAATAAATCCAATCGGCCATTGACTTTGAAACGGTACCTTCACCATTGAGTTAATTTTGGTCGTGATGAAATAATTTATTTAATTGAATTCGCAGATGCATTGCGTATATATAGTAACAATAATCTATCTCAATCCAATGACCTTCTTATACTTATACCACTCTTAAAATATTGATTGAAATAAAAGCAGTAGAAAATTAAGCTTTTAAAGCTTTATCAATGAAACTTCTTCAAGACAGAAGGATAAAAAGTTCTCCAAAATATAAGCAATAAAAGTTATGTCTTCTCATTCTTCTAATTGTTAACATTAATGATATATTAGTCTAGTGTAAATATGATCTGTAATATAATAATATCTTGTACTTTTTGCTAAATATCTTATTCTATATTTTTTCTACTGTACACTATCATTCTTTACAATTCTCATTCATTCATTTGAATTAATGGCTTGCAATAGTGCCAAAATAGCACGGATCATTTCGCCAATGTCACGTAGGGGGAGTTTACTATTCTCTGTTAACACTACGGCAGATAAATAATATGAACAACTGTCAGAGTTAGTTAATTTAGTTTCGTACTGATGTATGTAATTAACTATTTAATCTTACTAAATGAAAACCCTCACACTACATATTTAATCAGCATTTTCTAGAGAAATTTATGTGAAATGTTAAAACAGATATGGTGATGATCATTTATGAAATGTTGACCTTGAGTTGAAAGTGATATGTTTAATTGTTTACTAAATAATTATATTAATATGAGTAAAGTCAGATAAATAGTTTATTACTAAATGTTATAAAATTACTGTAATATAAATAAATAAATGTTTGTGTTAATTTTATGATGTCAAACCAAATCGTCGAAGTTATTGTATATATTTAAACTTTCGGTCTGTACCTCTCGTGAAGTAATTAAATCGTATAATAATTAGTAAACTTGTCAAGTACTTAATTTATAAATGCTTTTATCTGCTTAATTTCAGAAAAAGAAAACTATAAATAAATGCAGTTTAACAGTAAGCTTTTTTTTAACATCTTCAAGATTCTAATAATGTCATAAAGCATACACAGCATTAAAATATTTATATTATTTCAAGTATGTCCTTCGCATTTACACTTTAAATAAAAAAAAAACATGTTTTGGTTAGACATTAAATGGATGCTTTCCTTGAATTTTAAATAATAGTTATGTCAATGGCATACTTATTTTAATTTTGATTAAATAGGTTTTCCTTAGACATCCTTTTGCACAGATTAATTAAAAATAAATTGTTTTGTCAAATTGCTTTTGTCTTTTTTAAAATGTTCAACATACTATTAATATTGAATAATAAAATAAAAGACATATTCTGATATAAATCTATGTTGTTTGTCATATATTTGTCTTCAATATAATTTAGATTTTTTGGCAGATTTTTAGCCAACAGTTAGTTGAAGATAAATTGACTTTTTTGTTGAAAGAAATTTAACTTCCATAATTTTAACATTTTATTTTATAAATCAGATTAAAACCACATACAGCAAGTAATTGTTGAACAAAATGGAATTTACTATGAATAAGTTACAATAAAAAATGAGTGCTCAAAGTGGATGTGTAAGCTGCAATGATGGGTCAGAGCAGTTTGATACCAAGCATGAAGCTGAATGTTCTGAAGGTGAAGATGCACAAATTAGACTGGCACCTCATGTACAAGCATATTTGGCTCACAGTAACTCAACGACAAAGTGTTGTGGTTTTGCCATACCTATTGCATTTGAGAGAGCTGCCCCAGGGACCTGGTGGAATCCAAGGTTTGATTCAGAAATACTTGAAGGCCAATACAGAAGCAGTTCTTTTAGACAAATTAGATTAAGGTTCAGGTACATAATCTGTATTTTATTTTTTGTTTCTTAATATAATCATATTACTTGATGAATATTTTGATATTGTTAAAAGTTTTATTGTGTGTTATATTTTATTATTCTTATTTTCAGATTTGCTCTTTTATATATTTTAATATTCTCTATATCATGGTTTATATACTTTGTGGTTCTTGGCCTAAATGGCATAACAGTGAAATGGCCATTTCTGTGTTCAATATTTGCTGGAGTCCTCTTGATAACATCTGTAATGCTTTTTATCACATTTACCGATATTTACAAGATTTATACATTTAAGCTATCATTTGCTATGGCTTTAGCTCTGTGTACACTCAGTTTATCTCTTGTAACTCTAACTACTCAGTTAGAAGAATCTATATCACAGGTCACTGATATAAGTCAATCTGGACATTTTACAATATGTATTGAAATCCTTCTAATCATCTACACATTAACACCTTTACCTTTGTTTGCTTGTGTTATCATTGGTGTTTTGTATTCAGTGATGTTTGAAGTCCTGAATATAATTTTACATTTATCCGAACATGAATGGCAGCACCCTGGAATGTTTGTCAGAATTTTACTACAGCTTTGTGTGCACATTATTGGTGTTCATATATATTTGATGACATTTGTAAGAATGCGGGGCACATTTATGAAAGTTGGTCAGAGCTTACTAGTGAGAAGACAATTAGAAATGGAAAAGCAGTTAAAGGAAAAAATGATTCATTCAGTGATGCCACCAAAGCTTGCCAGTTGGTTGATGGAGGAACAAATTTTAGAACCTGAGACTACTTTTAAATCTCATCATCCCCTTAATCCGCGTACTTCTAACCCTGGGGCCTCAGATATTAAATCTTTATTTAGGCCATTTAATATGAGTTCTATGGAAAATGTTAGTATATTATTTGCTGATATTGTTGGATTTACACGAATGTCTAGTAACAAAGGTGCTGAGGAACTAGTCAATATATTGAATGACTTATTTGAAAAGTTTGATGAATTGTGCCTCATTCATGGTTGCGAAAAGATTTCTACATTGGGAGACTGTTACTATTGTGTATCTGGTTGTCCGGAACCAAGGCCTGATCATGCAACCTGCTGTGTTGAAATGGGACTAGGTAGGTTAAATTGAATTATAGAAAATATTATAGTATAAGCACATTTAAAAATATGGCTATGATGTGTTTACTTTGTAGGTATGATAGATGCAATACATGAATTCGATAGAGAGCGTGGAGAAGGTGTTAACATGAGAGTAGGAGTCCATACTGGCACTGTACTGTGTGGTATTGTAGGCACACGCAGGTTTAAATTCGACGTATGGAGCAACGATGTAACTTTCGCTAATAAAATGGAATCGACAGGAAAGCCTGGACGTGTGCACATATCAGAAGAAACAAGCCGATTCCTCGGAGGCTCTTACGTATTGGAAGAAGGTGAAGAGGTATTTGGTGGGTGCTTATATTGCTTTAATATGTGCATGATCACCTTAATATTTCCATTTTATTTTTATGTCATGAATGTTAAATGTATGTCCAGGTCATAAAACTTACTTCATCGAAGGCCGACAGCTGACTTCCCCCTACGACCATGACCAATGTCTTACTCCATCAATTCCTATTAACTTACGCCTTATTATTTCTCCCGCAGCATCCCCTCAATCCAACCTATCTTTTAATCATTCGCCTTTGCCGCTCTCCGCAAAAACTAATGATGTTTCGAGCGATGAAAAAAACAGCTCGAGTAAATCCGACACAAATAGTGCCAACCATTTCCTATCCCCAAATCCTTTCCATTTTCGCACGAAAGCTAGCTCACTACCCAGTATTTTGGATTCCGATACAGAGTTGGATGATAAAAGAGGAAAAGCTTTTCCGGAACAGACTGATAACTCATCGAAAAGTCCAACGTCCGTGGGTGAGTAATTTTTAAGACTTAAAATATATTAGTCTAATGTTTTTAGGTTGTCTTTAATATTATGTATATTGAGACCGTTATAAATTGGTAATGAAGGCTTCTATCTATAATAATAATATTAACGCATTAAGGTGAACTTTCTCATCCGGTGCGATTTATCCTCTTTCTTAAATATAGATGTAAAATAATATCCATGTCTTATACACCGATACAATCTAAAACTCCCATTAGTTAGTATATCGCCACATCGAACTTGCCTTTCATAGTTTCATTGCTCTTTGCAGGTTTTCTGTAAGAGCGAAAGTGAAAAATATATGTGCCTAATTGTCTGTTTGCATACACCATTCGAAATCTATTGTAATCTTGACTTTGGGCCAGTCACGTCAAATATTTATTCTAAAATAAAACACAAAGTTTCGATTCCTTTCGTAATTTTTGATAGTAATACATTGAAAGCTTCATTCCTACCATCTGGATTAGTGACGATTCAATACGGTGTGTTTTTCCCAAAACATCTTTCCACACAACACCACTTTGTAGAAATAGTTAAAATTTGTGTTTAATGAATGAAAACTCTTTGACATAACATTTTTTGTAAATTTTGTGTTTGTGAAAGATGAAAGTAAAGTTCATTAAGCAATAGCACAGTGGATAAGTCTCGGCCTTACGATCTGACCGTCGTATCTTCCACTGGAGTATTGATTTGAGTCATATCTTAACACATGCATTATTAGCTCAGTTGGAATGGTTAACAGGAAAACTAGTAATATTAAAAATATTTTTAGTTTTAGTTAAAAAAAAATCTTTAATTTTATGAATCAAGCGGCGCCGATATGTGATTGTTACCCTGTGACTTTCTAAAATGTAATCGTAGTCTCCAGCTTTGTTGATCGCTGAGTGTGTAAAGATTTATGTATCGTATTAAATTATAAAGTACCTACTTCAAAAACGACATAAACGACTCAAATGGCGCAGTGGCAATGTGTTTGCTTTATGAACACGTCGAAATAAAAATTCTACGTACGTAATTGTATACCTTTATCTTATACTTCACTCATAGCCCCAAATTAGGTTACAGTATTATTAATAGTATGCCATAGTGTGAGGCTATGTGTGATGTGTATTATTTTATTTTAAAAATGTATTTAGGCTAAACATCGGGTTATTTCTTATTTTAAGAATTATATATATTTTTACTATATATTTGGCGTCGCGACTTAAATAACTTAATTAACTGTAGATAAGAGTAGATTTGTATTTGACCTGTGTGTTGGCATTTCTATTGTTATTTACTATAGAAATGCCAATTCGTGAAATATCGTTTTACTTTTTTATCATAATTATCATTCTTCTTCGTTATATTATAAATGTATTGAATATATATATATATATATATATATATATATATATATATATATATATATATATATATATATATATACATTTTGCTTTAGTATATGAATATACATATATCTATTTCAAACATTGTTCACATTCTTCTTCGTGCCTATCTGATAAGCGAAGCAGTCGCAGACAATTCAGCACGCTTCCTTAACACTATTATAATGTGATTCTTAAAGCCTATCGTGTCAATTAAATACTGTTTAGTTTATTTGCATCGCCAAATGTTCATGATGTTATACAATGTGATGAACCGTGTTCTTATTTATTAAAAGTCCTGCTTATCAATGGCACCAGGCTCCGATAAGATATAGCGTCTCTTAATTGCTTGAAGGTGATGCTCTCGACGCATCGCGACATTGTTAATGTTTCTGTCATCAGAATTTTGACTATATGGATGTTGACTATTTTTGAGAAAATGTTTAAAACAATGCATGCAAAATACCTAATATAGCTCAAAATATTTAAAATATTTTTTTTATCACAAATAATACTTAATTTAGTAGCTATAGTTCAGTTGGTAAGGTTCGGTTTCAGTTGTCGGGAAGTGACGTCATGAGTTCATGTCTTACATTGTCCAATGTGGTTAATAGTGGTTGGCACGTGAAGAGTTGCTGACGGCTTATTTTCGGTAAGATTTAGTTCAGACTGCCCACATGAACTAGTAATATTAAAAAATCATGTCATATTTTTTTGCTTTAAAACGGTCACTTGGCTTGATTGGTGTTTGTAGTCAGAGACGTCAGAGTGATATGATCAATAGCATTTTGATTATATAAAAATTAAATTCTTTAAAAATAAAGAAAAATATTCTTTTTTAGGATTTCCATCATGGACACTACCATTTCGCGGCAAAATTTCAATACAATACTTGTTCGGATCGGAAAAAAATGGAATACAAAATGTATTACAAGAATGTTGCTTGTAAGAAAGTTGTTATATCAGCTTGTATATACCCTACTACTTACTGGTTATAGATCATTACATGCTTACGAGAAGTATATTTCGTCGTGCGGATCTTATCAAATGTAGTATGCCTCAGATAATATTCTTGAACATTCAGTTTGGTTTATATTATATAAACTAATATTATCAATATAGATAATATGAGTTTATGCAGAATATAAAACAATGATAATTTATTTGCATAGTTTGTTAAGATCTTTTTTGATACACAACTATCACTTCTTTCCGCGTCTCGTTTGTCTTCATATATCATAAAAAAATCTCCGTCCGAAGCAGATTAATATATCGATCGACGGAACTCTGAAGCCAATGCTTCTTTAAAAAAGAGTTCTCTGTAAAAGTCTGTCACTTCAATAAGTTATATAATGTGATGAAACATGTACGTCGAAATTGTGTAATTCATATATACATATATAAAACATTCAGTAGAGCACGTCGTATTTTATTTTGGTAGCCATTACTATTTTTATATTTATCAGATTTGTAATATTATGTAATGAGTCTGGAATGCGTACTTCATAAACTTTGATATGTAACTGTTGTATGGTTGGGTTGGGTTTATACTATTTTGAAAGCTCATCTCTACTTCATAAACACAACAACCTTGCGAACGAATTCTTCATCGGGTTCATCTTGTACGCTACTAAAACAATATCTGTGTTTATATATGATTTATTATTAAGCTTTGGTAGAACGCTCTCAAAGTATGGGTTTAAGTTCCTGTTCCGTTATAGAAGAAGTAGTATGACTGTTCAATATTTTTTTAGCTCAGTTTCACGAGCATGCGAGTCACCTGATAGTAGGTGATATTATAAACTTCATTTAAATATTTAGTATTATAGCATAATATTTTTATAGTTAAAAGAAAAATATATACTCATTTTTTACTGTCTTTTTTATTAAAGTATCATAAAAATACTCGTAGCCTTAATTTCACTATACCCATAAAAATGTCCATTTTCACACGGACTAAAACACATTCTGAGACTTAATTGTTAAAACAATTCTAAAAAAAAAAATTTCTAGTCATCTAAGCTATTGACACACTAAAAATAATATTATCCATAGAAAAGCCAACGACTATAAGGTGACAGTTTTTTTCAAAGGAGTTTATATCTAACAGCTAATAAAGTTGTAGCTTACCCTATTAGGGTAACCAGTTTCACAAAAAACAGCTGTGTATATTAATACACAGCTGTTTTTTGTGAAACACCCACTTCTATTTTCATTTGAATCCCGGAGTTTTCAAAATTTTACGTGGTAAAACTAGCATTAACTATTTTTTGTTATGTCCTTATAAAATTATTTTAACCAAAGGCCTATCGTAACTATACATAACAAATAGATATATTATGACACATACACACTTAAAGTTTAAATATATATTAATATATTGAATATTATATTAATATATTATCGTTTCTGTACTTTGTTTTTTTTATATACTACTTCCTATATCATAGGAAGACGAACGTGCATGTCGCCTGATGTAAAGCAATCAACACCGCCCATAGGCGTTTGTAAACTCACAAGCATTCTTGGTCTTTGAGAAATATGTAGGTTTATTTCTTTAAGATTTCAGTGTCCTATCGCTTCGGAAATACCGCTGAAAGTAGTGCGTGGAAGTATGGTTCGGGAAAATCGTGCCGTACTAGAATGCTCATTATCCGGATGGTATGGATGATATTTTTTCGGTCGTAAATAATTATCAGCAGGATTTATTCCGGTTCTGAGTAATGGTCGCAGGCAGTAAAAACAACAATACATTATTACGATTAAAAGTGTTCTAATAAACATAAAACGGCTTCAGTAACATTTATATGCTAAGTGATTGCTCGGTAAATATTATTCTTCCGTAATACACTGGGTACACAATGATTTGTGTAAACGCGACTGCGCCGAAATTGAAGGTTCGCTGGTGTTGTGATTAGCAAGCCGACGTAACGCTTTCTACATAAGGATTCAGAAGCTAAGCGAATCTGATTTACTCCCGCGTGTACAACTATTCATCACAAAATCACAAGATCATGAGAGTGTTAAATGCATTTTATTTCAGGAAGTTACGGCAAGTATACGAATAAGCTGAAAAATTGGAAAGTGCCCAGGTTTCTTAGGAAACATTCGGATACACCGCTGCATGAGATGAAGAAGCAGAACTTCAGCGATAAAACTATACATTTTTTAGAAAGGGGTGATGATAATGGGACACAGTCAAACAACGGTTACCATCAAGTGCCTATAGTGATCGAATCTCAAGACAATAAAAATAGGCCTACACAATGTAATAGTAAGATACAAATAGGTCAAGAAGCGGCGTCGTTTGAAAAGGAAATCATTGATATTCGCTCATATCTAAGTCAATCGAGAAGTAATATGTCGCCGTTTGCTAGGAGTAGTAGCTATAGATCGCAATATGGAAGGCCAAACGTAGAGGTAAATGAAAAAAAAATAATTTGTGTTATTTTCACTACTAAAATGTCGCCGTGTATTAAAATTTTGTCATTATAAACAAAAATAGTTATTTAGTTCTACTACAAAAGAAATTCTTATATTATTTTATCCTGTAAAAATAACTTTCAACCTCAGGCTGATGATAATTAGCAGGGTAAGAAATATATAGACAAGGTGTCTCTCGTCTTTAAACAAGAAAAAGAATTATTTAAAATATAATTGTCATACAAAAGCAAATATCAATAACTATTACTACATTACTACCATGTAAAGAAATGAGACGTAAGAATGAACCGATTACATTTACAGAGTATCAGCTTACCCGCTCGCGTTTTGTATGTATACCTAATTATAGTGGGGCTGTCAGTTTGTTCTTTTACAATTTGTTTGGTCAAACATCTTTTGCTATTTCTTCTTGGTGTAAATAATCAGTTAAAAGCCTAGCTTTGAGTGTTGTGGATGAAATAAGTTTTCTTATTTAATTTACATTTGAAAAGAGAAATAGGGAAGAAACGTGCATAGTAGTGAATTGAACACACTAAATTGACTATTTTTGCAGCAGATAATTAAATAACATAAGGTAATAAGGAATCTCTTCTACCGCCTATACAGGCTGTCCCAGAACTCAACGTCAAGCCGAAACGGGGTAACAGAATTGATTGTAACCATCATAATAAAAATCAGAAAAAAAAATCTATCCCATGCAGTTTGAAAATTATGGGCATTTAAAAAAAACCTTAAAAATTTGGTCAAACTGTAACCATTTTTCGGTTATTGTGATTAATTTTTATTATTTTTGTTCATTTAAACTTTGGAACCGTAACTCTAAATAACATTTTTAAAATCACAGTAATAAATAATGACACAATTGCCCCGAGTTTCCTAGAATTAAGACTATTTGTTAAACTATGAATTTAAAATTTTCAAAATTTGTCGACTTTGAAAGGCTCTCCTTTAAAAAAAAGTACTAGAGTGCCTTGGCAAGTACCATTAAAGGTTGGCGCATTTAATCAGGATTGTAGAGGCACAATACTTGTTAGTTTCATACTAAAAAAAAACGAGTAAAAAAATAAAAACCTCAAGTAACCCGATTTTTGCTAACCCATTTTACTTAGCTAAAATGTTTTTTATTCGCACAATTAAGATATAGAATAATTTTAAGATCTTCAGATAGATTTTTTTTTCTGATTTTTCTCATGATGGTTACAATCAATCCTGTCACCCCGTTTCGGCTTGACGTTGAGTTCTGGGACACCCTGTATAACTAATTTCGTTTGTCGCCTATTGATCGCGGACGGTCACAATTATAAAAGTAGTAGCGTAGTGGCTACAATATGTTCTACAATTTGTTTTGCTCCATATATTAGTGATCATAAGCGCCAATGTAAGAGAAATGTAAAACAAAACATTAGCTTGCTTGTGTATACCTATGTATGTATCGCAAGAGCGGAGACAAGATTACGTGACTATAATATTACCTCTTTCGTTATTAGTCTTTTATTGTTACTCACTATAAATATTACAATTAAAATCGTAACAAAAACGTCGGGGCTTGTTATGACTGGATTTGTTAATAGCGAAATTCTTGCAACAATATTCTTAGCGCTAATGAAATAATATTATGTGTTGTTACGTGCTCCAATTTGTAAATAGCATTTATTATTATTACATGTTTATAAATGTTTCGATTATGACTAAAACCTAATGGTTATTAGCGTATATGACAATCATCTGTTGTAAATAGGCCTTTTAAGTTGGTAAGATCAAAGTTTACGATGTGATGTGTTCATAGTGAAAACGACGAGGGCGAGAACTGGAAATAGAATAATGCACCTTACCGCCTTACAACATAAGGCACATTATTAAGCCAACTCAAGCCTATGTTAAGCAGTGGACTGCTTCAGGCTGTGTCCATTGGCCACCCTGATTGTCAGACATTTTAAGCTACACGTAATGTCTTAGATTGTTGAACAAGTACGGTAACTGATAACAAAGATTTCACGTGCGCTCAAAGTGTCATCTTTGAAAAATGTTACCATATTTGTATATGAAGATTAAATAACGAAATGAGTATTAAAACAGACGTCCATTCTATGAGACACCGTTAATGGTTTAATACGAGCATTTAGTAGGAACGCTATTTAGGGCTATAGGCCCTTATTTTACACAGGCCCGAGCCGTTCGAATGCAGGTGTGTTTTCACCTCTTCGTCATGTAGTTGATCTTTACAATAACATGTACACGATGAATTTTTGTTAGCATAATAACTTAGTTTTTTTTTAGTTACTTATGATTGTGCTTTTGTTTATTGTCTTAAATGATTATTTTTAGCGCAATATGTAAATATTTTAGCAGCCCGTGTGTCGTGCCCGGAGTTCGACCCTGGCGACGCAAGGGGAGTTAGTACGTGCCAAAGAAAGACGATTGAATCTTCCGTTGCCACAGGCTTCGCCTCGATTGCAAGACGATGTCGTTAGCCTGTGTCCCTCCGTAAACAGTCGAAAGGATTCCGGTATTCGAAGCACGAGCCGACGGTCAAGCATACAACAACAGGTATGTTCATTCTGTTCTTGTAACAACCGTATATTTAGGGTCATTTTTTACAAGAAATAGAATATATGAAGGTAACAGTGAAAGGCGTGTGAAAACTGGTAATTAGGTTAATGAAGCCCTGCACTTCTTTATGAAAAGTTAGAATGTGTCTAAAATGGCCCGAATGGCAATTTATCGGGGAGTGCTTGTTCCGACTCTGTATGTACGGTAGTGAAAGATGGGGTTGGCAGAAGACTCATGAAAGCAGACCGAATACGGTGGAAATGAGAGCTTTAGGAAGTATGTGTGGGGAAATAAGGAAGGCGATGTGGAGTATAAGAAAGTGTCGTAAAAAAAGTTGAGAAAGGGATGTTTAGATGGTTTGGACACAGCGAGGATGGATGAAAGACGACTGGCAAAATAATCTTACGTTGCGGATGTGGATGTAAGGGTCGGTAGGGGAAGACCAAGGACTACATACCTTGACCAAATTGCTGAAGTTTTTAGGAACCCTTAACTGAGCTTGCATGAGTGTGGAGAAAACAAGTAAAGTATTCCGAGATTGTAGCATACGGAGATTTGTAGTCTCTGCCTACCCCGATGGGAAACAGGCGTGACGATATGTATGTAATAACTGTTAAGTGTCTTGCACTTACAATGGGCGCCCATTTTAATGGCAAGACACTTAATAGTTGTCTTCCGTAGAGTCTACTATATTTGATGATGTTTCGTGTTGAGGCGAAACAGGTGTCGTGTACATTGTGGAAGAGTGGTTGTGTGTGTTTGGTGTTTGTGATAGTGGTTGGGAGATGGAAAGTTGTTGACGGCCGTTTTTCGTTAAGATTTAGTTTAATTTCCCTGGAAATACACTTCCTCCATTAAAAACACACATTATTATTTTTTATACTTTTGTTTGCTCTTCGTGGATCTTAGGTAAGTAAAAATTCTGGCTGTCCACATAGTAATGGATTTCCGCAAAGTAACGCCGAATCCTATTAATCAACAAACAATAATGATACATGACATCTCTCTTTTCCTTTTAAAACATATATGATGCAAATAATTGCTCTATTAAGAGTTAAGATTTTAGATTTTATAAATAATTATGACCATCCTTGAGAAGAATTGCTTGGCACTAAGAGTTTTTAATATCTTGAAGTTTGATTGGACGGAGACTAAGCCTTGGGGATTAGTTAGTTCATGGATCAATCTAGGTTTTGCTCGACCTAAATTCAGACTAGTTGAATTAACTAGTCTGAATTTAGGTCGAGCAAAATATGAGGCGATGTCTATTATTTTTATATCTACCGAGCGGAAACAGTATTACATCATACTCCGCGTTCAACTTTCATCTTGGCGTTATTAAAATTTACAAAAACTAACATAAATATTTTCTAGCTTTTATACACATCATTTCACAAGCATTCATCTACATCTAAAATGGATTTATGTACATCTAAAATATACATACATGTGTACTTGTATAGATACACAACAGGAGTAGTGCAGTTGCTCTCCCTCCCCAGTCATCAATCAATCAATACATTCGTAACAGTTCATTGATGGACATTGGTCTCTCTCAAAGTAATATTTGATAAACGATACTAATTTTTGATAAGCTTTTTAAATATAGTTTATATTCTGCAATATAAATGCGTAGTCGTGACAAAGAGAGATCTAAGGTCGTCAGTGCTACTACTTCTATGGACAACTGCGGAATCATGTTAGGGAACCAGATTTGTTTAATATTATTTTTTTTACGGAAATGAATATATATCCATCTGTAGACCACGAAAATAATTTTTAAAACGAATCGAACTATTTTAGGCACCGAAAGCAAAGTACCCATCCTATTTGCCATTTAGAACATAAGTAGTAAGTAACAACACAACATTAAAGTGAAAGATGTCTAATGTGCGTCAAGCCGATTTGTATGAATTTATTACATTGACGTCATCTTGTTTTATGATTTGATACTTGTTTCTGGTTCAATCCGATATTTCGATTATTTAAGACTCAATCAATCAATCACTTGTTGCGAATAAATGATTGTCTTTTTAATTAAATATTATATAATATTAAGTAAAATCATAGTTTTACGACGACCAATTGGCGCAATAGCGGGACCCTCCGCCCGCGGAGTCAATGGTCGCGGGTTCGATTCCCGCATCGGAATAAATATATGTATGGATTACAAGTATTTTTTCCGGGTCTAGTGACCCCGCCAATCCGCATTGGACAAGCGTGGTGGGTTAACACCCGTTCCTCCAGAAATGGAGAGGCCCGTGTTCAGCAATGGGACATATATGGGCTGTTAAAAAAAAATTAGTAAATCATAGTTCTACACATAGTTAATGGGAGACAGTTTATGTCTACTATATATACATAGACTTTCGTGACAACCTTTTCTAAGTTATCGTACATATATCTTACCTTCGTTCTTTTACCCCAGTTAGACAATTTTTTTTCCAGAAAAAATTCAAAAAAAATGAAACTTATTACAGCTATAATGCGACGTACGCAATAAAGAGTGTTAATAAACAAATTATTAAATGAAATAATTTGATGAACATACTTTAACAATTGCATAATTCAATATGTTACTGTGATATGCGGGGGACGATCTATAAATAAGCTTTAGAGTGCGCACTTGAAAGTAAATGACGTTAATTGATCTCACGCTGACGTAAATTTCAATAAATTATTTTGATTGATACGATATATTATTGTTTTCAGATATTCGCG
This sequence comes from Baronia brevicornis, assembly GCA_031353405.1. Lineage (NCBI taxonomy): Eukaryota > Metazoa > Arthropoda > Insecta > Lepidoptera > Papilionidae > Baronia > Baronia brevicornis. The sequence continues at coordinate 30,432 of JASFAT010002368.1, read as the reverse complement.
TTGAATCAGGCGGTGTTAGCGACATCTCAGAACGACATAATGCAGCACAGAGTGTCGGGCTATTATACTTCTAGCCAATCGTCCCTGAACGAGCTCGCGTCGAAGAGTCGTCTACCAGCTCCACTGAACGAACAACAGGTGCAGTCTTTACAGAAGCTACGCAAGCAGTCGGATCTGCAGCTCATACGCTGTGTTCAGGACAATGCTCGATCAGGAATAAATTACTTTGTTCAACCGCCACTTAATAGATTCACTTTATTCTTCAAATCTCAGGAAATGGAGAAGCATTATAGGGATAAAGCGCACAGAAGCGACGATTGCGAGGACTTTCCCCCCACTCTAACCACGTCGAGATTCAATACTGCGTTAGATATTCTTGTGTCAGCTATAATTTTTTTAGTTGTAACTGCATCGACTTTTATCCTCTACAGTGAATGGCGACATTCTTATGGATGGATAATATTCTTCATTTTTATAGAGATTATCTCTATGCTACTATGTGTCTACCGTCATTATGTTAAGTGGAAAACGAAGAATGAACTTCTAGTAACGAATACTATCAGGCGTTCAGATAAAATATTTCGAAAATTGTCGAATTGGATCCCTTGGCATTTTTCTGGAAGTCTCTTAATTAGTCTGCCAATACTGGCTGTTCTCATTAACTTTTCTTGCCAAAACACTACAATGACAATACTTAAGGGGGAACAGTCATTTTATGTTTACCTTCTATGTATAAGCATAGTTCAATTTTGTAATTTTACACAAATGAGTTGGCTCGTGAAAAACACCCTAGTGACTATTTACGCCGTCTCGTTTTTATTTTTCGCAGTTTTGGGTTGTCGCAAAGCCAACACTCAATTATTAGAGTCTGAAGTGAACACCAGTCCGCAAATCTTTGCACAAAATGTCACCTTTTTAAATATAATGAATATTTCTTATGAGGATTGGTTAGACAGTAGTAACAGCACTAAAAGTTTCGAAGGTATACGTCACAAAATACACTTGACGGAGTTGTATTTGGATATCGTATTATTACTGATGCTCGTTTGGTTCTTAAACAGAGAATTTGAAATTAGTTATCGGTTGAGTTTCTATAGTAACGTCGTTGCTCACCTCGATAAGCAAAAAGTTCAGAATATGCGGAACCAAGCCGATTGGTTGCTGCACAATATCATACCGCGTCACGTTGCCGACCAATTGAAAAATACAGCGAAATATTCTGAGAATCACAAAGATGTCGGAATTATATTCGCTAGTATCGTGAACTTCAATGAAATGTATGATGAGTCTTATTTAAAAGGCAAAGAATATCTTCGGGTGCTTAACGAACTGATAGCGGATTTCGACGAGTTGTTAGAGAGGCCACAGTTTCAGCATGTGGAGAAAATTAAAACTATTGGCAGCACTTTCATGGCAGCTAGTGGTCTTAACCCCGATCTGAGGCACGCCTCTCGCGGCTCTTACGATCATCTGTATCAGTTGATGGATTTTGCATTGGAAATGCAGAAAGTCGTTGACAACTTCAATCAGGATTTGCTCGAATTCGATTTCATACTTCGTATCGGATATAATTTCGGTGACGTCACTGCCGGTGTTATAGGAACTTCGAAGCTTTATTACGATATCTGGGGTGACGCGGTCAACATAGCTTCAAGAATGGATTCCACCGGTGTGGCAAAAAGAATACAAGTGGGCGAGGCATGTATACCTGTTTTAACAAGCAGATATGACTTCGAACCACGCGGAAGCGTATACGTAAAAGGTAAAGATAACATGAACGTATATCTTGTTGTTAGTAAGAAGGATATATAGATTAATTACTTGCGAAGAACGTAGAATCTGTGATTTAATTATTTATATTTTATATATTGAGAATTTAAATTGGAACTATTTGTATGGTAAGAGATCTTGCTACAATAATATCTTATTTAATGTGTGCGTTGAAAGGCGCGTAAAATACTCGCATGAGTTCAAATCCTTAATTTATTGTTATATAGAGCTATAGGCAGCTGTTGCATAACTGAAACGTTAATAGTTAGGTTATAAAGGTGACCGTATAACCCATAGCAAATAACCCTTTAAAATACAAAATATAAACCCTGTACTGTACTGAATTGATTTTGTTATTTTAATTAATAATTATTACAAATTAAGTTTTTCGTTTCTGTATCTTTATAAAGACCCATGGTCATACTTATACATCATATGACATCAATAATCCATAGCGCACACCATTTCAATTAAACGTAATTAAAATATTTGTAGGTAATACTTACAAATAAACATTTTACCTTTATCATTTTTTTGAGACACGCGAACCATGTTTTAGAAATTAGTGGAAAATATTATAGATAATGATTTTTGAATTGAAATCTCACTTATTATAACCCATAAAAACAAATGTATGGATTATGTTTACTCCTTGCCTATAAATATGACCAGCACTCTAGTCTTTCATGAACGTTGGGTTCTAGAAGAAAGTATCCAGTGTTTACATTTAAAGCTAATTTTGTATATATTTCATCAATTTTACCGTGCAATTTAATTTAAAATGCTTAGATAAATACAATTAGTTATAATTGGGATATTTTGTCGACTTGTCGATCTGTATGTAGTGAGATTTGTATATACGAATTTATCTTGTTTAAAATGTTATTAAACATATTTTGTATGTAAAGTTGACTAACAGAACTACATATTTCATCTAATTGGGGTTATATGTTACTGTGGTAGAAATAATAGCGATGACTTAAATTAGATAAAGGCACTAATATTTTGTTGTGTGTAGTGTGATTTATGCATGTAGTTTTGTGTCATGTATTATATTTGTTCTGTTCTGTATAAAGATCAAATAGGGAAAACCAGTGAATTGCGTTGCTTCCAATTTCCGATATTATTCTTGAAAATTTCTATTTTCATTTTTTATTTCTTTTTTCCCATTCTATTACTTCCTCTCTCACCTCTCATTAAATCCTTTTTTCCCTAACAATGTTCACATTCTTAGCCTAAGAAATTTGTTTGCTCGTTTGCCTATTCATTCCACTAAAAATAGATATTATGAAGAGAGGGCCATAAATACCGCAGCTATAGCGATTGTGTTACTAATCCTTTCACGCTTATAACATCGACTATATTCCCATCGTCGTTTTGTTATTTCAGTCCAGCATATTTCGAATTGTTATGTACATTACTCATTCACGCAATATTATTTATAAGTACACGGTAAAAACTATATACAGTAAAAACTAAGTAGAGGCCTGTACCGTGCGAGACGCTTCAAATAATGAACTATTTTTACTATGTGGAAAATGGCGTCCAGAAAGACAAAAATACAATGCTTGAAAATTAATCGTAGAAATCTTAGATATTTAGAAAATATGGTCACATTGAACTAAAGATTTGTTCAATATTGTTGGAACGTTGGAAGACTTCCTTGTTCACTTTTCGCGCCTTAACACATTCCCATGGGAAAACGAACTTTCTCGTTTTTTTAAAAAAATTACTTAGACATCGGGAAACGAAATTTCTCGTTTTTAAAAAAATATTAATTTAATATCATCCATTGCGTCATGGTAAACTAAAAATATAAAATACTTAATACGTAATACGCAATCTCTTAGATAAAAAAGTTTTAAGAAAAAAAATTTAAAGAAAGTCCTGATTAATTTCGACTTCAAAAATTATGTATCAATCGTTTTCTATTCTAATTCGAATCCTTCTATATTGAAATCTGTTATGTAAAATACGATTAAACGAGCGTTCATAACGGCGCTAAGACTGAATCATAACATCAGAATATAAATATTGGCACATCGTTAGGAAAGAGTCCGAAAACCTAGAACGAAACATTCTTCTGGGAAGCCCAATTAATGACACACTGCCAGGTGCCGATGCAGGAAGTTGTGTGTTTACAATTTACATTTTACACCACGACAATGCCAGCTACCGATTGCGGGTCACAATCCTTTAAGTATTGAGGGAACAAATGAGAATTAGAAGGCCCTATAATGTCCGCGATTTATGAACTTGTAAATATTCATTTACCTTCACAGAATGTCTAAACTGACTTTTTATATTTCGATGTGGAGTAAAAGAAGGTGTCGTGACAAAAATTGAGAAAGGGATGCTTAGATGGTTTGGGCACATCGAAAAGATGACTGGCAAAAGAATTTACCTTGCGGATGTGAATGGAAAGGTCGGTAGGGGAAGACCAAGGAAAACATACCTTGATTGCCGAATGTTTTAGGAAAGGCTAGGTGAAGAGTACCCTCCTCAACCGACGTGCTTGCATGAGGAGAGTGACGAGAAAGCATGAAAGGTATACCGAGGTCGTAGAAGATCGAGATCTGTGGTCTCTGCCTACCCCTACGAGAAACAGGTATGACGATATGTATGTATAGTTCGCTGCTGATCGATTTTTTGCAGTAGGTACTCGGGATTTTTTTTCTTTTATGATTTAGAATTTCCTCACTGAGTACGCTACTTTTTATAAATCATTTGCATTAATACATTTTCTTTATCGAATTGGCCGGTTGTGATCATCTTTTGTATGTAGGTAAATTAAATTTTATCGTTTGATATGTGATTTATTACTTTTTTCGTTTACACTATAAAAAGTCTGATGCTTATTCCTATATAAATTTTTTTATTAACTTATTTATTTAAAATTATGCCTTACCTTACGTTAATATTCATAATTGAATGTTATATAATTTGTGTATTTACGTTATAAAACAATAATAATGACTTTATGAGACATAACTATTTAATATATAAATTCTGATTTTTCTATGTAATATAATAAGTTGAACGTCAAAGGATTTCCGTATAACAAAGAAATAGGGATGTTGGTATTTTTGGGAGTATTTAAAATAATAGTACCTAATATAGCTAAAATCTAAAAAATTATTTTTTAATAAAACGTATATTTCAATTTTTATATACAGCCTTGGTCAGAAATATAGTGCACCCAGGATATCATTACATTTTCAAAGTATGTTACAACGAAATAAATTAAAACAATTTAATGCAGACGCACATCACTATTTGTTCATATTAAATAAATATTTTATGGGTCTATCCTATGCCTTCACAGATTGGCGCGAACATTTCACAATTTTTTGAAACCTCTACTTGTGATTACCCTTCCTCGTGCAAAAGTTGGATTTGCACAAGTTTCAAGTTCAAACTACGTGCGTTTATTTTAACAAAATATCACCAAATGTCACAAACCAAAATACTAATAGCACACTAGTTCACTGAATGTGTACACAATGAGCGAAAGTAGCAAACTAATAAATAAATACAAAAATGGTAACAAACTTTTTTGCGGTCTAGTTAATTCCTTTTTATGACTTCTTAGGGATTGAATAGTTAATCCCTAAACAATAAGCTTTGTTTTTTGTTCCTCATTTTGTACACGTTCAAAATTTATAGAGTGCTCAATACTTTTGCCCAAAGCTGTATTTTACACATCGTTCCAAACGTAATATGTACCTGTTAAAATTAACAACACGTAATACATTTTAATAAGCGTTTGCTGTTACGTAACTTGAGATTAATAAGATTTTGATTATTAAATAAATATTAGTTTCCTTAAAAATTAAGAAAAATATTGTGTTTTTTACGAACTCTATCATTGAAACTATCGCTGCGCGGCAATATTATATATTTTTTTATAAACACTCAACATCCCTATTGTAATACATATACATACACAAATATTCTAAACTTGTACACTTAATATATACTTCTCGACGCAAGTGTTCTGAAACTTATGACTAATGCCTTACTATACATTCCACTTGTATTTAAACTATTTATCTTCAAAATTTATATTTTCTACCAAGAGAAAATTAATTTATGGTCAACAGTTTGGAAATAGACAAAGTGATTAGGATTTGTATTTACAATGAATGTTGGACCAAAACTGAGATATCTTTAAGTGTAATTATGCTCTCTTTTACAATAGCTTTTAATTTATTTATTGTATTATAATAACGAAATGAAATACATGTAGGAACATTATCTAAATACTGTATACATTTGCCGTAGGTATAACAATGTGATGGATGAATTCATTTATTGTTTAATATACACTCTTAACTCTGTGATTTCTCTATCTTGGAAAACAACGAAAGTATATATTGAAAACTGACGCTATGATATATAATGCAACCTTATTCGAATTCTAAATATGTATATTAGTAATTCATATTTTTAAACTGCAAATAATAATTTAATGGCGGCAATATCTTGAAGGTTAGAGAAATAATAAGCACAGATTATTGATGATAACTGGAAGGTTCCTTTTTTGGTAGAACAGTCTTATTTAACATACGGGTGCGTGGCTTAGACAGAGATATACATACAGATACACGAGAACTGTTTGAAACTCGCGTAATTATTTCTAAATTATTATTCTTCATCAGAAAATTATGTAAATATAAAATGAGATAAAAAATGAAATTAAAGGACTTGCCCGTTGCGTCTTATTTGACCGCAAAATATATCTCTATCTCACCATACATTGGTAATAAAATTTGATGCGCTGAGAGTTCAGTCTCCATTCCTCGGTGCTTGCAATTTTTCTAAGATTTAAAGTGTCTAACGAATATTTATTGACACAAATTAATATTTATCACATATCTTTTACGTTGCATGTGGTTTTTATAAGATAGAGTTGTGACTTCATCGTTTTGAATGTTGAATATTAACTACTTGAAAGCTTGTTCATAAGTTGTTTCAATTACAACAATGACAATCATTATAGCATTTCTCTATACTACAATTTTTCGTCTGAACTGTCGAATTTAGCACAACATTACTTGTGTCGGACTGTAGACATTTAGCTATATTTATATATGTACATATTTACTCTTTGTTATTTTGTGTTATGTTGAACCTGCGTATTTTTAAAAGATGATATTTCTAGTGCAGATTGTATGTAGATTCTTGGGTCAATGCACGTTTTGTAATCTCATAACATTTGATTTTGTTATTTATATTTGTTTATGGAAAATATATCAGTTACAAAAGAATTTGTGTATTTTGTGTATCCCATAATGTGAATTATGTGTAATAATGTGTGTTTTTTATTATCAGGACAAGGTTTGTATGAAAGAACATTTTCAAAAAATTGTACGGAAAGACGTAAAAGGAACAATTTTTCTCCTTTCCGTCATTTTAAATTGAAATATAACTAATAAAATAGTTGGCGCCATTACTATGATTAATAAAATGTCAGAATTGATAGACTGACATTCGTTCATATTCAATTACCGCTTCTTTTGTATTACAAAAGTAAAACTTTGTTTGTGCTTCGTGCTGTTCTTTCTTATGTTTCGTGTGTTTTCATTTTAGTCGACGAGGTTTATCGTGATAAGAAAACGGAAGATTATGTCTCATTTTGTTCATTTGGTATACTACCCGTGCGAAGCCGGAGCGGGCGGATAGTAAAGTATAAAAATCGTAATAAATCATGTTCCACATAATTCTTGGTACATCAGTATCGATTGAGATCATATTTACTCAATATCTTTGTTTTGTCAAGACGGTAGTTGAGCAGAATAAATCTTTACAGTTGTTTAATTAAAAGATTGCTAAACTTTACGGAAATGTATCTGGTAAGTAATTATCATTAAATAAATGGTTTAAGTTGCTGTAAATCTGTAAATATTGAATTGTTATTTCTCAATTTAATATTATAGATTAAAAAGGGGAATAATTGTCTATTCATTCTGCTGTTTCAATTGGGAAAGTTCTAGTGGAAAATTTAATAGGTATCTTCAATGGGTGGTCATGGGGTTTTCACTCCAGGCAAAGTCTTCACTAGAGAAAGCGTAGATCAGCCAATAGAAGAGGTTGAGTAAGGCGAACGATGCGGGGAACAACACGCGAGCAGCTCTGTCTATGTGCGACACGCTGTTGATGTGACCCCGATTACCTGTGATCCAAAGGATTGATTAAGTTGAAAGTAAATTATATATATATATATATATATATATATATTATTTTTTTTTTTTTTTTTTCACTGTACGGGCCATTTCTGGAGTAACGGACGTTACCGCTACGCTTGTCCAATGCGGATTGGCGGGGTTACCAAGCTGAATAAATAATGGAGCGACAATCTAATTAGAGTGGCTGACAAAGGCCGAAAGTGTTTAGCCAAGATCCTTGCTCGGTCTTGAAAGAGGTCTAATTCCAGCAGTGGACTGTTATAGACTGATGATGAGATGATGATATTAAGGGGTTTAAAATAGGAGATAACAGTTGGATAATAGTTCGCCATTTGTCACTATGTACGACACAATATTAATATTTCTTGAAACTTCGTGACTCATTGAGCAGAGATTAATAATTTATAGATATTTATAACGTTTCATTACAGTAAAAGAAATTTGCCACTGTACCATAAATACATATCATCTAGTCTAATCCAGCGACATCTGCCGCCGTCGATTGCTAATTATTAAATCAGAATCTTAAGTCTTGACAAATACTATGTATCTACATGTATTTACTACAATGAATTTTCTCTTAATAAATAATAATATAACCCCTTTGAACTTATATTCTAGGTAAGGCCTGGAACATAAGTTAATTTTATGAAGACAAATATATATGAAACATATGAACGGAGGGTCATAGCCTTCATATAAGTTACATGCGCCCTTTAAGGTCCATTTTTTTCAATATTAAAATAAAAAAAATTGAATTGATTTATGAAAAGAAACTTTATCCCAATATTACTCATTTTTTTCCGAATAAAATCAACTTACAAATCAACTTATTTGATAAAATTTCTTTAAGGAAACAATCGTTTTTATAAACCTCTAAAGTGGGTTTTTTTAGGAAAATTGGTCCTTATTATGGCCGGACATTAATTTATTAATGCTATCAAAACAAAAAATATGTAATAAAAGTATGAAATTTGGAACATCTTAGGCGGAAGTTATATTTTCGTCTGAATCCGATCGTCGATGGGCTATTGAGAAAAACTGCAGTGGCTTACCAGCTTCAAGTTGCCTCTGTCGTCTATAACGATCATCTCCTGCAAGGCAGTATAGTAGTTGCCTCCACTTTGGCACACGTCTTTCGGTCTGCGTTGTTCGTTCCATAGTAAGTCGAACGGGTTGCTCTTGAGCAGGTAAATCTTCGTCCGTACAGTTACTTTGATTTGGGAGAGAGAAGCTCTGAAATATGCAACATTTAAGTGAGGTTTGGACAGTATTATTCGAAACTAATGAAAATCTAGGAAGCAAAGGGGATTATGCGAATGACAAAAATCTGTAAACTTAAGTCAGTACTACTAAAACTTCATAATTATTGACGTCCACTACTAGTATAGATTTACTACGTGCTCTGTAATGAACGCGAACTTTGTGAAGAAAACTGTATGTTGGAATATATTGTCGAGGGTACGCAAAATCTATTAATTCAAAATGTAGCACTGCGGTTGATTACTGTCTATACTTTTTCGTAAAATTAAAAGGGCCTGGACGGAGATATATACTATATATATATTAGGTGTACAAATAAGTTTCCGCGGTTTGTCAAAAGATGGCCCCACCAGAAGGTTATGGAGAAATTGTCAGATGTAAAACGTAATATCCCAAGTTTAGTCATCTGGCAACACCATAACCTTAAAGTACTAGTGATTCCGTATCAGCATCACGTAATTTTTTTCGTGCAAAAATGTCAAGTTTTATTCCGAATAAGCATCATTTGCGGGAACTTTTGATTTACTTCTTTAATGTGAAAAAATCTGCAGCTGAGGCGCATCGATTGCTTCTAGAAGCATATGGTGAAGCTGCTTTAAGTGAGAGAAGTTGTCAGGAATGGTTTCAAAAGTTTAAGAACGGTGAGTTTGACGTTAAAGACAAAGAACGCAGTGGAAGGCCGAAAGTGTACGAAGACATGGAATTAGAAGTACTATTGGAGGAAGATTCGTCCCAAACGCAAAAAGAACTTGCACTTACTCTACAAGTGACTCAACAAGCAATTTCACATCGTTTAAAATCGTTAGGAATGATTCAAAAACAAGGAAATTGGGTTCCATATGAACTAAAGCCGAGAGACGTTGAACGCCGATTATGCATGAGTGAAATGCTGCTTGCCAGGAATAAAAAAAAGAGTTTTTTGCATCGTATAGTCACTGGTGACGAAAAATGGATTCACTACGATAATCCAAAGAAGAAAAAGTCATGGGTTAAGCCCGGCGAACCATCAACATCGACAGCTAAGCCGAATATTCATGGAAAAAAACTCATGCTGTGTATTTGGTGGGATCAGCTTGGTGTCGTGTATTATGAATTGCTGAAACCAAGCGAAACCATTACTGGAGCTCTCTACCGAACACAATTGATGAGATTGAGTCGGGCACTTAAGGAAAAACGCGCCCATTACTACTCCAGACACGACAAAATTATTCTTTTACACGATAATGCTCGTCCACATGTTGCGGCGCCGGTAAAAACATACTTGGAAACACTCAACTGGGAAGTTTTACCCCACCCGCCGTATTCACCAGACTTAGCCCCTTCTGATTATCACCTGTTCCGGTCGATGGCACATGGTCTGTCTGAGCAGCGCTTCACATCATATGAAGACACCAAAAATTGGGTAGATTTGTGGATAGCGTCAAAAGATGAAGAGTTTTTTCGACGGGGTATCCGAATGTTGCCAGAAAGATGGGGAAAAGTAGTGGCAAATGATGGAAAATACTTTGAATAAAACGTAATGTACTTTTCCTTTACAATAAATTCCTAATTTTTTATAAAAAACTGCGGAAACTTATTTGTACACCTAATATATATATATATATATATATATATATATATATATATATATATATATATACTATAGTTGACTACTTATTTAAAACTAAGAACTGTATTTCAAGTAATTCTTTAAAAACTGTAATTGAGATTAATGAGAAGTAATTCCGAAGTCATTAAAATTGTTTTTTATAGCAGATTGTTTAATATAGCAGAGCAGGCGAACATGTGGATCACCTGGTGGTAACTGATCACCACCTCCGGTAAACATCCGCTGTGCCAGAGACCTCTCCTCAAAAGCTATAAGTAGGTAGATAATAAAGGGGCTCATCATAGCGATGGCTGAAAATAATTAAATAAAAAAAAAATATTTGAGTTTCAAAAAGTGAAAAACCGAGCCGAATGAAGAACTCTTCTTCATTAATTTACTAACAAAAATATAAATAGCTTGAAGAGGGAATTAAGAGACAACATGTCAAACAAAAGCTTACCATTTATATTAAAAAAATAATTTATTTAGAAATATTTTGTAAGTATTATAATTGATGTTATTAGACTTTTCCCCCCAACTTTTACATCAGTGATATTATTAATGGAGTCAGGCGTTACTTTGCGTTTTTTACTTACAACAAGTTTTACTTAGCTAAGATCCGCGACAAGCAAAACAATAACAGAAAATTAATAATGTGTGTTTTTCGGTTGGGTTTAGTGGATTTATTTGGAACTTAAACCAAAAACTTACCGAAAATCGGCCATCAACTCTCCACCCATCAACCACTATACACAACACCGAACACACATTATCACTTTTCTATCTTGTAAACGACACGTGTTTCGCCCCAACACGAGGCATCTTCAGGTATAGTAGACTCTACGGAAGACAACCGAAAAGTTTGACTTTTGTGTTGTGTATAGTGGTTGGTGGGTGGAGAGTTGATGGCCGATTTTCGGTAAGTTTTTGGTTTAAGTTCCAAATAAATCCACTAAACCCAACCGAAAAACACACATTATTAATTTTCTGTTATTGTTTTGCTTGTCGCGGATCTTAGCTAAGTAAAACTTTTGACTGTCCATATCTGTGATATTGTTTAATTGTGGTGGCGTATTATGCAATATAGTTAGATTAAGGTTTATAAGTGAAGTGATATGAAATAAATGCGTGTATCGTAACTTTTTAATTTGACTGAAAAAGTCCATAGAAGGTTTTGGTAAAATGGCCACCATTTCATCAAGACGTAACGTGATAAGCTGACTTGTTACATTTAAAAAGATTGGATATTATTGTATTTTAGTTGACACTGTCATAATAGTTGCAACTAATTGCCATCAAAGAAAAGAATAAGAATTGATGTTATTTATAGATTATTAAATTATTTAGTTGACGTAAGTGGAATCTGGGCCCAGCAAAAACGAATAAGGTTTAATGGGCTCATATATATTATTATATTTCATTATACTTTCTATCGATAAAATAAAAATGAAACAAATTACATAGTACATAATGGATTAAGCAATGCGTTATTGTCATGAAAAGTCGGTTGATTGCTTCTTCTTCAGACAGAAATTCTAAAACAAGCACGTGAGTCTTAAATACATAAATATTTATTGTACTTACCAAATTAGTGGGCGATCTTGGTGAGCTTCGTCGTCGCACAGCAAGTTGCCTTGCCGCAAATGCATCCCCGCCGACCTCTTCTATTAATTCCTCCCACTCTGCATCATCTATCACTATTTCACCAGACCCAACCTGGATCAACGAGAACGGAAAACTCATTTATCTATGTTATGTAATAACATGATGAGATAAGTAAGGAAGACGACGGTACACAGGTTTCTACAGATATTACTAGTTTTATTATCTGCGCAGGTACGCTGACTATGATAGTTTAATGATCGGCTCTTTGCCATCTGGTACTACCATCTTGCAAATTTTACTAGGTGGTACCACGTGAGGAGGGATATATACGGATGGAAATATTTAATATCAGAAGCATTAATAATACGGTTAAATACAAAAATAATTTACTTAACTGTAATATGAGAAATAAAGACAATAATATTCGCATTCTGACTATCGAAATAAATTGTCTCAAACATCAAAGCAAACGTTTTTAAAATAAAATTCCTGAAAAATGAAGTACATTTACTTCAAACAAGTTTAAGGCCTCAGAACTAAAATATGCTGAAACAAAAAACTTATTATGATCTGTCATACACACGCATGCACGTACGTACACACATACACATACGTAATTAATAATAAACACATAAATAATATAACGTAAACCTGGCACTAATATACATAAATGCAAGTTATCATGATAAACTTTATTTACTTATATTATAAATGCGTTGGAAAAGAAATGCATTTTAAAGTTGTTGTAAAATAAATTCATTAATAACAATTTGTATGGAGATTTATTCGGTATTCAAACTACACATATTATGTTAATATGACATTTGTTGTACATGTCTGTTCAAAACTTTTGAACGAAAGACGTGAAGTATAGACGATTCGCATATTCATGGACGAACTAAATTTTATAAAGAATAAATAATTAAGCAGGTATATAAAGAAAATATTTTAATTGTGGTTAAAAATTTGTAATTTATTATAGTTAGTTTAACCTTGGTAAAGTAATGAACACCGGCGAACTCTAATAAAGTGGCGATACAATAGAAGAAACTCATGAGCAGGAACCAATCCAAAGCTGTGGCGTATCGCACTTTAGGAAGATCCGTCCGGGAGTCCAAACTGATGGTTGATAGTGTCAAAACTGTTGTGATTCCGAGACCTACGCGATCCGACGTAGCCTGAAAATAAGATAAACACCCAAAAATATATATGGCTACGAGATGATGTATAATTTAAGCAAAAAGAGAAATCCGTTACGCGCATATTAGAAATCGTCATTTATTTATAACAAAAAATACGTATTGGCATCATTGCTGATACTCGGAATTTAAGGGGATTAAATCTATTTTGCTTCAGTTGACAACCTTACTTCATGCCGTGCTTTATTAATGGGATATAAAGACAAATGAGCAAGCGTGTCACCTGGAGGAAAGCAATCACGGTTTCGCCTGCTCGTTTGCCTTCCTATTCCATAAAAGGAGGAAATGGGGTGTTTCTGTGGTATGCCAGGAAATTATTATAAGAAAAATGTATGTAGATTAGTCAAACGGAACAAATAGCTTGAAATCCTATTACGTTATTAAAAGACAATCAAGAAAAACAGACATTTTTGAATATAAATTAAATCGGAAAAATTTAATTTATATTCAAAAATTGTGTCTTTTAATATAATATTTAAACGATTTGTTTAACGTAATGTTTAAACGTTTAGAAAATATGACATATACACGTTCCATTTTTAAATAAGTTTCTTTATGTAAGCTTTACGAGTATTGTATTTTTATTATCAAAAACTCTTCAAAACGTTTTCTCTGAAAGTGATTGGCAGATCAATTTTCTTGAGCCGAAAATACTTTAATCAGTGTTTCACATCGAAATTGTTAAAGCTGATTTTAAAAAATATTTTCTTTTTAAGTATTCGATGTCGTTATCGATGTCGGCTTAAAAGTTTAATACTATTGCATTTTAAAAATTTTAAGTAATAACATTGACTTTTCCGCCAACTTACATCAGTAACGTTGTGTTTTTATTTCACTTCATAATTTTATATTATTATTACTCATGTTGTTTAATTCTGGTGGAGTATTATACAATATAGTTCGATTAAGGCTTATAAGTGAAGTGATATGATATAAATGCATGTATCGTGACTTTTTACGTTGACTGAAAAAGTCCATTGAAGGTTTTGACTATTTTATCAAGACGTAACGTGACGAGGTGACTAGACATTTCAAGAGATTTGATATTATTCCATTTCACTTGACCCTGGCATAATAGTTATAACTAATAGCCATGATAGAAAAGAAAAGTAACAACAAAGAGAACAAACGTTATTATATACATACGTGTATAGCTAGAAGTAAACAATAAAGTTACATCCAAAGTGTAATCAAAACGAAAAAAGGAATAATGTGAATGATGATGTGAAAATTTGAGTTTGAACCACACGAAAGAACAGGCGAATTGGCACGGTTGTGTGTTCAAAGTTGGTACATATCCATCGCCACATATTCATCGTGAATAATAGTTGTGTCTGTGACAAATCCCACACGACTAGAAATTGCAGTACTCCCATTTTTTTCAGCAACATAGGTGCATGGATTTGACATTATGTGTCATTTACCTGCCTCTTTCCGGGGACTAAACAACCTGACTCAAATTGCGGGCTAGTTTAATGACTGCATGGTATTGCACTTTTCTATAATTCTAAGGTTCTTTTACGTCCTAATTTTTTAGTTCGATATACTCAGGAGTTGTTAAAATGGTCGCATTCGTTTTTCCAAAAAGTAGAGAGAATTCAAGAATTTGATGACGCGTATGTGCACACATATTGGCTTTTGTATGTTTTAGATATATAGATGTATTCATATGAGACCAGCTTTATTAGAATTCTTTCCTGCTATTCGAGATTTATGTATATATTTCTTCCATATGTATTATGTCATATAAAGTCCACTGTAATTTTACTTTTTCAAAAGGTCTTATTTCCCACACAACTGCAACGTGTACAATATTATGTCATTACCTTTGAAGCATTTAGAAATTCTTTGAGGTTAGTTATTAGCTAAATCTCTCTGCCTGTTAGAAGTGAAGTGAAGTGTGAAGTACAGAAGTAATGACTTACTTATATGATGCATAATACATATGGAAAAAATATATACATAAATCTCGAATAGCAGGAAAGGAATTCTAATAAAAGCTGGTCTCATATGAATACATCTATATATCTAAAACATACAAAGCCAATATGTGTACATATACGCATCATCAAATTCTTAATTCTCTCTACTTTTTAGAAAAACGAATGCGACCATTTTTACAATCGAGAGTATAGCTTGAATAAAAAATTTAGAACTAGTAGAACCTTATAATTATAGAAAAGTGCAATACTATGCAGTCATTAAACTAGCCCGCAATTTGAGTCAGGTTGTTTAGTCCCCTGAAAGAGGCAAATAAAAGAAAAGTTGCATATTGTAAATCCATGTACCTATGTTGCTGAAAAAAATATGAGTATCAATTTCTAATCGTATGAGATTTGCATTCACAGTTATTATTTACGATGAATATGTAACGATGAATGTATGAATTAACACACAATCGTGCCAATTCGCCTGTTCTTCGTATGGTAAATAAATTTTATCATCATTCACATTATTCCTTTTGTCGTTTTGATTACACTTTGGATGTAACTTTATTGTTTATTATATGCTTGCGATACTTCTAGCTATACACGTATGTATATGATAACGTTTGTTCTCTTTGTTGTTACTTTTCTTTTCTATCATGGCTATTAGTTATAACTATTATGCCAGGGTCAAGTGAAATGGAATAATATCAAATCTCTTGAAATGTCTAGTCACCTCGTCACGTTACGTCTTGATAAAATAGTCAAAACCTTCAATGGACTTTTTCAGTCAACGTAAAAAGTCACGATACATGCATTTATATCATATCACTTCACTTATAAGCCTTAATCGAACTATATTGTATAATACTCCACCAGAATTAAACAACATGAGTAATAATAATATAAAATTATGAAGTGAAATAAAAACACAACGTTACTGATGTAAGTTGGCGGAAAAGTCAATGTTATTACTTAAAATTTTTAAAATGCAATAGTATTAAAATTTTAAGCCGACATCGATAAAAATACTTAAAAAGAAAATATTTTTTAAAATCAGCTTTAACAATTTCGATGTGAAACACTGATTAAAGTATTTTCGGCTCAAGAAAATTGATCTGCCAATCACTTTCAGAGAAAACGTTTTGAAGAGTTTTTGATGATAAAAATACAATACTCGTAAAGCTTACATAAAGAAACTTATTTACAAATGGAACGTGTATATGTCATATTTTCTAAACGTTTAAACATTACGTTAAACAAATCGTTTAAATATTATATTAAAAGACACAATTTTTGAATATAAATTAAATTTTTGCGATTTAATTTATATTCAAAAATTTCTGTTTTTCTTGATTGTCTTTTAATAACGTAATAGGATTTCAAGCTTTTTGTTCCGTTTAACTAATCTACATACATTTTTCTTATAATAATTTCCTGGCATACCACAGAAATACCCCATTTCCTCCTTTTATGGAATGGGAAGGCAAACGAGCAGGCGAAACCTTGATTGCTTTCCTCCAGGTGACACGCTTGCTCATTTGTCTTTATATCCCATTAATAAAGCACGGCAAGAAGTAAGGTTGTCAACTGAAGCAAAATAGATTTAATCCCCTTAAATTCCGAGTATCAGCAATGATGCCAATACGTATTTTTTGTTATAAATAAATGACGATTTCTAATATGCGCGTAACGGATTTCTCTTTTTGCTTAAATTATACATCATCTCGTAGCCATATATATTTTTGGGTGTTTATCTTATTTTCAGGCTACGTCGGATCGCGTAGGTCTCGGAATCACAACAGTTTTGACACTATCAACCATCAGTTTGGACTCCCGGACGGATCTTCCTAAAGTGCGATACGCCACAGCTTTGGATTGGTTCCTGCTCATGAGTTTCTTCTATTGTATCGCCACTTTATTAGAGTTCGCCGGTGTTCATTACTTTACCAAGGTTAAACTAACTATAATAAATTACAAATTTTTAACCACAATTAAAATATTTTCTTTATATACCTGCTTAATTATTTATTCTTTATAAAATTTAGTTCGTCCATGAATATGCGAATCGTCTATACTTCACGTCTTTCGTTCAAAAGTTTTGAACAGACATGCACAACAAATGTCATATTAACATAATATGTGTAGTTTGAATACCGAATAAATCTCCATACAAATTGTTATTAATGAATTTATTTTACAACAACTTTAAAATGCATTTCTTTTCCAACGCATTTATAATATAAGTAAATAAAGTTTATCATGATAACTTGCATTTATGTATATTAGTGCCAGGTTTACGTTATATTATTTATGTGTTTATTATTAATTACGTATGTGTATGTGTGTACGTACATGCATGCGTGTGTATGACAGATCATAATAAGTTTTTTGTTTCAGCATATTTTAGTTCTGAGGCCTTAAACTTGTTTGAAGTAAATGTACTTCATTTTTCAGGAATTTTATTTTAAAAATGTTTGCTTTGATGTTTGAGACAATTTATTTCGATAGTCAGAATGCAAATATTATTGTCTTTATTTCTCATATTACAGTTAAGTAAATTATTTTTGTATTTACCCGTATTATTAATGCTTCTGATATTAAATATTTCCATCCGTATATATCCCTCCTCACGTGGTGCCACCTAGTAAAATTTGCAAGATGGTAGTACCAGATGGCAAAGAGCCGGTCATTAAACTATCATAGTCAGCGTACCTGCGCAGATAATAAAACTAGTAATATCTGTAGAAACCTGTGTACTGTCGTCTTCCTTCCTTATCTCATCATGTTATTACATACATACATACATACATATCGTCACGCCCGTCTCCCGTAAGGGTAGGCAGAGACCACAGATCTCCATCTGCTACGATCTCGGCATACTTCCCTTGCTTCCTCCACACTCATTATTCTCCTCATGCAAGCCCGCCGGTTGAGGGTACTCTTGACCTGGCCTTTCTTAAAAAGTTCAGCAATCTGGTCAAGGTACGTTTTTCGTGGTCTTCCTCTTCCGGCCCTTCCATCCACATTCGCGAGGTAAATTTCTTTTGCCAGTCGTCTTTCATCCATCCTCTCTATATGTCCAAACCATCTAAGCATCCCTTTTTCTACTTTTGTCACAACACCTTCTTTTACTCCACATCGCTCTCTTATATCTTCATTTCTTATTCTATCATTCAGGGTTACACCACACATACTTCTTAATGCTCTCATTTCCACCGCATTCAGTCTGCTTTCATGCTTCTTCTGCCAAACCCAACTTTCACTACCGTATATAAGCGTCGGAACAAGCACCCCCTGATGAACCACCAGTCGGGCCGTTTTTGACACATTCTGACTTTTCATAAAGAAGTGCAGGGCTCCGTTAACCTGATTACCAACTTTCACTCGTCTTTCAATGTCTCCTTCACATTTTCCATCTCTTGTAAACAGTGACCCCAAATATATAAACTCATTCACTTGCTCAACTTTTTCTCCTGCAATCAGCACCTCACACTGCGTCGAAGTGTCCTCCCTTTCAAAAACCATCACTTTCGTCTTGCTAACATTCATCTTCATTCCTTTCCTTTCTAACGCTCCATGCATTATGTTCATCATCTCCTGCAACTCTTTTTCCGACGAAGCTAGCAGCACCTGATCGTCAGTTACATAACATAGATAAATGAGTTTTCCGTTCTCGTTGATCCAGGTTGGGTCTGGTGAAATAGTGATAGATGATGCAGAGTGGGAGGAATTAATAGAAGAGGTCGGCGGGGATGCATTTGCGGCGAGGCAACTTGCTGTGCGACGACGAAGCTCACCAAGATCGCCCACTAATTTG
This sequence comes from Baronia brevicornis, assembly GCA_031353405.1. Taxonomy (NCBI): domain Eukaryota; kingdom Metazoa; phylum Arthropoda; class Insecta; order Lepidoptera; family Papilionidae; genus Baronia; species Baronia brevicornis. Next base: position 11,074 of record JASFAT010002368.1, on the reverse strand, counting down.
GTAAGTACAATAAATATTTATGTATTTAAGACTCCCGTGCTTGTTTTAGAATTTCTGTCTGAAGAAGAAGCAATCAACCGACTTTTCATGACAATAACGCATTGCGTAATCCATTATGTACTATGTAAATTGTTTCATTTTTATTTTATCGATAGAAAGTATAATGAAATATAATAATATATATGAGCCCATTAAACCTTATTCGTTTTTGCTGGGCCCAGATTCCACTTACGCCAACTAAATAATTTAATAATCTATAAATAACATCAATTCTTATTCTTTTCTTTGATGGCAATTAGTTGCAACTATTATGACAGTGTCAACTAAAATACAATAATATCCAATCTTTTTAAATGTAACAAGTCAGCTTATCACGTTACGTCTTGATGAAATGATGGCCATTTTACCAAAACCTTCTATGACTTTTTCAGTCAAATTAAAAAGTTACGATACACGCATTTATTTCATATCACTTCACTTATAAACCTTAATCTAACTATATTGCATAATACGCCACCACAATTAAACAATATCACTGATATGGACAGTCAAAAGTTTTACTTAGCTAAGATCCGCGACAAGCAAAACAATAACAGAAAATTAATAATGTGTGTTTTTCCGCTGGGTTTAGTGGATTTATTTGGAACTTAAACCAAAAACTTACCGAAAATCGGCCATCAACTCTCCACCCACCAACCACTATACACAACACAAAAGTCAAACTTTTCGGTTGTCTTCCGTAGAGTCTACTATACCTGAAGATGCCTCGTGTTGGGGCGAAACACGTGTCGTTTACAAGATAGAAAAGTGATAATGTGTGTTTGGTGTTGTGTATAGTGGTTGGTGGGTGGAGAGTTGATGGCCGATTTTCGGTAAGTTTTTGGTTTAAGTTCCAAATAAATCCACTAAACCCAACCGAAAAACACACATTATTCATTTTCTGTTATTGTTTTGCTTGTCGCGGATCTTAGCTAAGTAAAACTTTTGACTGTCCATATAGTGATGGATTTACGCAAAGTAACGCCTGACTCCATTAATAATATCACTGATGTAAAAGTTGGGGCGAAAAGTCTAATAACATCAATTATAATACTTACAAAATATTTCTAAATAAATTATTTTTTTAATATAAATGGTAAGCTTTTGTTTGACATGTTGTCTCTTATTCCCAATTTACTAACAAAAACATAAATAGCTCTTCAAGCTATTTATGTTATTTAGTAAATTAATGAAGAAATCTCGGTTTTTCCCTTTTTGAAACTCAAATATTTTTTTTTATTTAATTATTTTCAGCCATCGCTATGAGCCCCTTTATTATCTACCTACTTATAGCTTATTTGAGGAGAGGTCTCTGGCACAGCGGATGTTTACCGGAGGTGGTGATCAGTTACCACCAGGTGATCCACATGTTCGCCTGCTCTGCTATATTAAACAATCTGCTATAAAAAACAATTTTGATGACTTCGGAATTACTTCTCATTAATCTCAATTACAGTTTTTAAAGAATTACTTGAAATACAGTTCTTAGTTTTAAATAAGTAGTCAACATATATATCTCCGTCCAGGCCCTTTTAATTTTACGAAAAAGTATAGACTGCAATCAACCGCAGTGCTACATTTTGAATTAATAGATTTTGCGTACCCTCGACAATATGGAAAATATTATATATTATATATAACATACAGTTTTCTTCACAAAGTTCGCGTTCATTACAGAGCACGTAGTAAATCTATACTAGTAGTGGACGTCAATAATTGTGAAGTTTTAGTAGTACTGACTTAAGTTTACAGATTTTTGTCATTCGCATAATCCCCTTTGCTTCCTAGATTTTCATTAGTTTCGAATAATACTGTCCAAACCTCACTTAAATGTTGCATATTTCAGAGCTTCTCTCTCCCAAATCAAAGTAACTGTACGGACGAAGATTTACCTGCTCAAGAGCAACCCGTTCGACTTACTATGGAACGAACAACGCAGACCGAAAGACGTGTGCCAAAGTGGAGGCAACTACTATACTGCCTTGCAGGAGATGATCGTTATAGACGACAGAGGCAACTTGAAGCTGGTAAGCCACTGCAGTTTTTCTCAATAGCCCATCGACGATCGGATTCAGACGAAAATATAACTTCCGCCTAAGATGTTCCAAATTTCATACTTTTATTACATATTTTTTGTTTTGATAGCATTAATAAATTAATGTCCGGCCATAATAAGGACCAATTTTCCTAAAAAAACCCACTTTAGAGGTTTATAAAAACGATTGTTTCCTTAAAGAAATTTTATCAAATAAGTTGATTTGTAAGTTGATTTTATTCGGAAAAAAATGAGTAATATTGGGATAAAGTTTCTTTTCATAAATCAATTCAATTTTTTTTATTTTAATATTGAAAAAAATGGACCTTAAAGGGCGCATGTAACTTATATGAAGGCTATGACTCTCCGTTCATATGTTTCATATATATTTGTCTTCATAAAATTAACTTATGTTCCAGGCCTTACCTAGAATATAAGTTCAAAGGGGTTATATTATTATTTATTAAGAGAAAATTCATTGTAGTAAATACATGTAGATACATAGTATTTGTCAAGACTTAAGATTCTGATTTAATAATTAGCAATCGACGGCGGCAGATGTCGCTGGATTAGACTAGATGATATGTATTTATGGTACAGTGGCAAATTTCTTTTACTGTAATGAAACGTTATAAATATCTATAAATTATTAATCTCTGCTCAATGAGTCACGAAGTTTCAAGAAATATTAATATTGTGTCGTACATAGTGACAAATGGCGAACTATTATCCAACTGTTATCTCCTATTTTAAACCCCTTAATATCATCATCTCATCATCAGTCTATAACAGTCCACTGCTGGAATTAGACCTCTTTCAAGACCGAGCAAGGATCTTGGCTAAACACTTTCGGCCTTTGTCAGCCACTCTAATTAGATTGTCGCTCCATTATTTATTCAGCTTGGTAACCCCGCCAATCCGCATTGGACAAGCGTAGCGGTAACGTCCGTTACTCCAGAAATGGCCCGTACAGTGAAAAAAAAAAAAAAAAAAATATATATATATATATATATATATATATATATAATTTACTTTCAACTTAATCAATCCTTTGGATCACAGGTAATCGGGGTCACATCAACAGCGTGTCGCACATAGACAGAGCTGCTCGCGTGTTGTTCCCCGCATCGTTCGCCTTACTCAACCTCTTCTATTGGCTGATCTACGCTTTCTCTAGTGAAGACTTTGCCTGGAGTGAAAACCCCATGACCACCCATTGAAGATACCTATTATATATTTGCCACTAGAACTTTCCCAATTGAAACAGCAGAATGAATAGACAATTATTCACCTTTTTAATCTATAATATTAAATTGAGAAATAACAATTCAATATTTACAGATTTACAGCAACTTAAACCATTTATTTAATGATAATTACTTACCAGATACATTTCCGTAAAGTTTAGCAATCTTTTAATTAAACAACTGTAAAGATTTATTCTGCTCAACTACCGTCTTGACAAAACAAATATATTGAGTAAATATGATCTCAATCGATACTGATGTACCAAGAATTATGTGGAACATGATTTATTACGATTTTTATACTTTACTATCCGCCCGCTCCGGCTTCGCACGGGTAGTATACCAAATGAACAAAATGAGACATAATCTTCCGTTTTCTTATCACGATAAACCTCGTCGACTAAAATGAAAACACACGAAACATAAGAAAGAACAGCACGAAGCACAAACAAAGTTTTACTTTTGTAATACAAAAGAAGCGGTAATTGAATATGAACGAATGTCAGTCTATCAATTCTGACATTTTATTAATCATAGTAATGGCGCCAACTATTTTATTAGTTATATTTCAATTTAAAATGACGGAAAGGAGAAAAATTGTTCCTTTTACGTCTTTCCGTACAATTTTTTGAAAATTTTCTTTCATACAAACCTTGTCCTGATAATAAAAAACACACATTATTACACATAATTCACATTATGGGATACACAAAATACACAAATTCTTTTGTAACTGATATATTTTCCATAAACAAATATAAATAACAAAATCAAATGTTATGAGATTACAAAACGTGCATTGACCCAAGAATCTACATACAATCTGCACTAGAAATATCATCATTTAAAAATACGCAGGTTCAACATAACACAAAATAACAAAGAGTAAATATGTACATATATAAATATAGCTAAATGTCTACAGTCCGACACAAGTAATGTTGTGCTAAATTCGACAGTTCAGACGAAAAATTGTAGTATAGAGAAATGCTATAATGATTGTCATTGTTGTAATTGAAACAACTTATGAACAAGCTTTCAAGTAGTTAATATTCAACATTCAAAACGATGAAGTCACAACTCTATCTTATAAAAACCACATGCAACGTAAAAGATATGTGATAAATATTAATTTGTGTCGATAAATATTCGTTAGACACTTTAAATCTTAGAAAAATTGCAAGCGCCGAGGAATGGAGACTGAACTCTCAGCGCATCAAATTTTATTACCAATGTATGGTGAGATAGATATATATTTTGCCGTCAAATAAGACGCAACGGGCAAGTCCTTTAATTTCATTTTTTATCTCATTTTATATTTACATATTTTCTGATGAAGAATAATAATTTAGAAACAATTACGCGAGTTTCACACAGTTCTCGTGTATCTGTATGTATATCTCTGTCTAAGCCACGCACCCGTATGTTAAATAAGACTGTTCTACCAAAAAAGGAACCTTCCAGTTATCATCAATAATCTGTGCTTATTATTTCTCTAACCGTCAAGTATTGCCGCCATTAAATTATTATTTGCAGTTTAAAAATATGAATTACTAATATACATATTTAGAATTCGAATAAGGTTGCATTATATATCATGGCGTCAGTTTTCAATATATACTTTCGTTGTTTTCTAAGATAGAGAAATCACAGAGTTAAGAGTGTATATTAAACAATAAATGAATTCCTCCATCACATTGTTATACCTACGGCAAATGTATACAGTATTTAGATAATGTTCCTACATGTATTTCATTTCGTTATTATAATACAATAAATAAATTAAAAGCTATTGTAAAAGAGAGCATAATTACACTTAAAGATATCTCAGTTTTGGTCCAACATTCATTGTAAATACAAATCCTAATCACTTTGTCTATTTCCAAACTGTTGACCATAAATTAATTTTCTCTTGGTAGAAAATATAAATTTTGAAGATAAATAGTTTAAATACAAGTGGAATGTATAGTAAGGCATTAGTCATAAGTTTCAGAACACTTGCGTCGAGAAGTATATATTAAGTGTACAAGTTTAGAATATTTGTGTATGTATATGTATTACAATAGGGATGTTGAGTGTTTATAAAAAAATATATAATATTGCCGCGCAGCGATAGTTTCAATGATAGAGTTCGTAAAAAACACAATATTTTTCTTAATTTTTAAGGAAACTAATATTTATTTAATAATCAAAATCTTATTAATCTCAAGTTACGTAACAGCAAACGCTTATTAAAATGTATTACGTGTTGTTAATTTTAACAGGTACATATTACGTTTGGAACGATGTGTAAAATACAGCTTTGGGCAAAAGTATTGAGCACTCTATAAATTTTGAACGTGTACAAAATGAGGAACAAAAAACAAAGCTTATTGTTTAGGGATTAACTATTCAATCCCTAAGAAGTCATAAAAAGGAATTAACTAGACCGCAAAAAAGTTTGTTACCATTTTTGTATTTATTTATTAGTTTGCTACTTTCGCTCATTGTGTACACATTCAGTGAACTAGTGTGCTATTAGTATTTTGGTTTGTGACATTTGGTGATATTTTGTTAAAATAAACGCACTTAGTTTGAACTTGAAACTTGTGCAAATCCAACTTTTGCACGAGGAAGGGAAATCACAAGTAGAGGTTTCAAAAAATTGTGAAATGTTCGCGCCAATCTGTGAAGGCATAGGATAGACCCATAAAATATTTATTTAATATGAACAAATAGTGATGTGCGTCTGCATTAAATGGTTTTAATTTATTTCGTTGTAACATACTTTGAAAATGTAATGATATCATGGGTGCACTATATTTCTGACCAAGGCTGTATATAAAAATTGAAATATACGTTTTATTAAAAAATAATTTTTTAAGATTTTAGCTATATTAGGTGCTATTATTTTAAATACTCCCAAAAATACCAACATCCCTATTTCTTTGTTATACGGAAATCCTTTGACGTTCAACTTATTATATTACATAGAAAAATCAGAATTTATATATTAAATAGTTATGTCTCATAAAGTCATTATTATTGTTTTATAACGTAAATACACAAATTATATAACATTCAATTATGAATATTAACGTAAGGTAAGGCATAATTTTAAATAAATAAGTTAATAAAAAAATTTATATAGGAATAAGCATCAGACTTTTTATAGTGTAAACGAAAAAAGTAATAAATCACATATCAAACGATAAAATTTAATTTACCTACATACAAAAGATGATCACAACCGGCCAATTCGATAAAGAAAATGTATTAATGCAAATGATTTATAAAAAGTAGCGTACTCAGTGAGGAAATTCTAAATCATAAAAGAAAAAAATCTCGAGTACCTACTGCAAAAAATCGATCAGCAGCGTACTATACATACATATCGTCATACCTGTTTCTCGTAGGGGTAGGCAGAGACCACAGATCTCGATCTTCTACGACCTCGGTATACCTTTCATGCTTTCTCGTCACTCTCCTCATGCAAGCACGTCGGTTGAGGAGGGTACTCTTCACCTAGCCTTTCCTAAAACATTCGGCAATCAAGGTATGTTTTCCTTGGTCTTCCCCTACCGACCTTTCCATTCACATCCGCAAGGTAAATTCTTTTGCCAGTCATCTTTTCGATGTGCCCAAACCATCTAAGCATCCCTTTCTCAATTTTTGTCACGACACCTTCTTTTACTCCACATCGAAATATAAAAAGTCAGTTTAGACATTCTGTGAAGGTAAATGAATATTTACAAGTTCATAAATCGCGGACATTATAGGGCCTTCTAATTCTCATTTGTTCCCTCAATACTTAAAGGATTGTGACCCGCAATCGGTAGCTGGCATTGTCGTGGTGTAAAATGTAAATTGTAAACACACAACTTCCTGCATCGGCACCTGGCAGTGTGTCATTAATTGGGCTTCCCAGAAGAATGTTTCGTTCTAGGTTTTCGGACTCTTTCCTAACGATGTGCCAATATTTATATTCTGATGTTATGATTCAGTCTTAGCGACGTTATGAACGCTCGTTTAATCGTATTTTACATAACAGATTTCAATATAGAACCATTCGAATTGGAATAGAAAACGATTGATACATAATTTTTGAAGTCAAAATTAATCAGGACTTTCTTTAAATTTTTTTTCTTAAAACTTTTATCTAAGAGATTGCGTATTACGTATTAAGTATTTTATATTTTTAGTTTACCATGACGCAATGGATGATATTAAATTAATATTTTTTTAAAAACGAGAAATTTCGTTTCCCGATGTCTAAGTAATTTTTTTAAAAAAACGAGAAAGTTCGTTTTCCCATGGGAATGTGTTAAGGCGCGAAAAGTGAACAAGGAAGTCTTCCAACGTTCCAACAATATTGAACAAATCTTTAGTTCAATGTGACCATATTTTCTAAATATCTAAGATTTCTACGATTAATTTTCAAGCATTGTATTTTTGTCTTTCTGGACGCCATTTTCCACATAGTAAAAATAGTTCATTATTTGAAGCGTCTCGCACGGTACAGGCCTCTACTTAGTTTTTACTGTATATAGTTTTTACCGTGTACTTATAAATAATATTGCGTGAATGAGTAATGTACATAACAATTCGAAATATGCTGGACTGAAATAACAAAACGACGATGGGAATATAGTCGATGTTATAAGCGTGAAAGGATTAGTAACACAATCGCTATAGCTGCGGTATTTATGGCCCTCTCTTCATAATATCTATTTTTAGTGGAATGAATAGGCAAACGAGCAAACAAATTTCTTAGGCTAAGAATGTGAACATTATTAGGGAAAAAAGGATTTAATGAGAGGTGAGAGAGGAAGTAATAGAATGGGAAAAAAGAAATAAAAAATGAAAATAGAAATTTTCAAGAATAATATCGGAAATTGGAAGCAACGCAATTCACTGGTTTTCCCTATTTGATCTTTATACAGAACAGAACAAATATAATACATGACACAAAACTACATGCATAAATCACACTACACACAACAAAATATTAGTGCCTTTATCTAATTTAAGTCATCGCTATTATTTCTACCACAGTAACATATAACCCCAATTAGATGAAATATGTAGTTCTGTTAGTCAACTTTACATACAAAATATGTTTAATAACATTTTAAACAAGATAAATTCGTATATACAAATCTCACTACATACAGATCGACAAGTCGACAAAATATCCCAATTATAACTAATTGTATTTATCTAAGCATTTTAAATTAAATTGCACGGTAAAATTGATGAAATATATACAAAATTAGCTTTAAGTGTAAACACTGGATACTTTCTGCTAGAACCCAACGTTCATGAAAGACTAGAGTGCTGGTCATATTTATAGGCAAGGAGTAAACATAATCCATACATTTGTTTTTATGGGTTATAATAAGTGAGATTTCAATTCAAAAATCATTATCTATAATATTTTCCACTAATTTCTAAAACATGGTTCGCGTGTCTCAAAAAAATGATAAAGGTAAAATGTTTATTTGTAAGTATTACCTACAAATATTTTAATTACGTTTAATTGAAATGGTGTGCGCTATGGATTATTGATGTCATATGATGTATAAGTATGACCATGGGTCTTTATAAAGATACAGAAACGAAAAACTTAATTTGTAATAATTATTAATTAAAATAACAAAATCAATTCAGTACAGTACAGGGTTTATATTTTGTATTTTAAAGGGTTATTTGCTATGGGTTATACGGTCACCTTTATAACCTAACTATTAACGTTTCAGTTATGCAACAGCTGCCTATAGCTCTATATAACAATAAATTAAGGATTTGAACTCATGCGAGTATTTTACGCGCCTTTCAACGCACACATTAAATAAGATATTATTGTAGCAAGATCTCTTACCATACAAATAGTTCCAATTTAAATTCTCAATATATAAAATATAAATAATTAAATCACAGATTCTACGTTCTTCGCAAGTAATTAATCTATATATCCTTCTTACTAACAACAAGATATACGTTCATGTTATCTTTACCTTTTACGTATACGCTTCCGCGTGGTTCGAAGTCATATCTGCTTGTTAAAACAGGTATACATGCCTCGCCCACTTGTATTCTTTTTGCCACACCGGTGGAATCCATTCTTGAAGCTATGTTGACCGCGTCACCCCAGATATCGTAATAAAGCTTCGAAGTTCCTATAACACCGGCAGTGACGTCACCGAAATTATATCCGATACGAAGTATGAAATCGAATTCGAGCAAATCCTGATTGAAGTTGTCAACGACTTTCTGCATTTCCAATGCAAAATCCATCAACTGATACAGATGATCGTAAGAGCCGCGAGAGGCGTGCCTCAGATCGGGGTTAAGACCACTAGCTGCCATGAAAGTGCTGCCAATAGTTTTAATTTTCTCCACATGCTGAAACTGTGGCCTCTCTAACAACTCGTCGAAATCCGCTATCAATTCGTTAAGCACCCGAAGATATTCTTTGCCTTTTAAATAAGACTCATCATACATTTCATTGAAGTTCACGATACTAGCGAATATAATTCCGACATCTTTGTGATTTTCAGAATATTTCGCTGTATTTTTCAATTGGTCGGCAACGTGACGCGGTATGATATTGTGCAGCAACCAATCGGCTTGGTTCCGCATATTCTGAACTTTTTGCTTATCGAGGTGAGCAACGACGTTACTATAGAAACTCAACCGATAACTAATTTCAAATTCTCTGTTTAAGAACCAAACGAGCATCAGTAATAATACGATATCCAAATACAACTCCGTCAAGTGTATTTTGTGACGTATACCTTCGAAACTTTTAGTGCTGTTACTACTGTCTAACCAATCCTCATAAGAAATATTCATTATATTTAAAAAGGTGACATTTTGTGCAAAGATTTGCGGACTGGTGTTCACTTCAGACTCTAATAATTGAGTGTTGGCTTTGCGACAACCCAAAACTGCGAAAAATAAAAACGAGACGGCGTAAATAGTCACTAGGGTGTTTTTCACGAGCCAACTCATTTGTGTAAAATTACAAAATTGAACTATGCTTATACATAGAAGGTAAACATAAAATGACTGTTCCCCCTTAAGTATTGTCATTGTAGTGTTTTGGCAAGAAAAGTTAATGAGAACAGCCAGTATTGGCAGACTAATTAAGAGACTTCCAGAAAAATGCCAAGGGATCCAATTCGACAATTTTCGAAATATTTTATCTGAACGCCTGATAGTATTCGTTACTAGAAGTTCATTCTTCGTTTTCCACTTAACATAATGACGGTAGACACATAGTAGCATAGAGATAATCTCTATAAAAATGAAGAATATTATCCATCCATAAGAATGTCGCCATTCACTGTAGAGGATAAAAGTCGATGCAGTTACAACTAAAAAAATTATAGCTGACACAAGAATATCTAACGCAGTATTGAATCTCGACGTGGTTAGAGTGGGGGGAAAGTCCTCGCAATCGTCGCTTCTGTGCGCTTTATCCCTATAATGCTTCTCCATTTCCTGAGATTTGAAGAATAAAGTGAATCTATTAAGTGGCGGTTGAACAAAGTAATTTATTCCTGATCGAGCATTGTCCTGAACACAGCGTATGAGCTGCAGATCCGACTGCTTGCGTAGCTTCTGTAAAGACTGCACCTGTTGTTCGTTCAGTGGAGCTGGTAGACGACTCTTCGACGCGAGCTCGTTCAGGGACGATTGGCTAGAAGTATAATAGCCCGACACTCTGTGCTGCATTATGTCGTTCTGAGATGTCGCTAACACCGCCTGA